>JAQFYE010000898.1:0-28036 GCA_034694305.1 Protaphorura glebata | reverse complement strand
TCTTTCTTCAGTATATTAACTTCTTGAGCCTGATCTTTCCCAGTTTCCATTCGTATTGTAGGGTCTATAATGAATCCAGTATCCATAATCCATATCCAAATCTAGTTATACATTCATTCTAGTTATTCATTCTAGTTATTCATTCTAGTTATTCATTCTAGTTATTCATTCTAGTTATTCATTCTAGTTACTCATTCTAGTTATTCATTCTAGTTATACATTCATTCTCAATTGTGTTCTTATTGAATACAGTTGATATCTTCTGCTCAAGTTTATTATTAAAATATTTATAGAATTGTTCGTGCAAGAATTTCAATTGCTGATGCCAACACCAGACTTGCACAAAGCTCGCAAGCTGGTCCAGAAGCAGGCCCTTCCGCGCCTGCAGTCATTGTAACCACTGCTTCATCACCGAGGAAAGGATTCGTTTTTTTAACTTTGAATGGCCAACGACTTCCTAACACAATGGAAAACGTTGATGCAGAATTGTGGCCATGTGCACATCTTCAAAGAACAAGTGTCAGCATTGATTCTAACTTCGGGGCCAAGCCATTCATGTATGCCGCTGGTAGAAAACCATCTGTGGAAATGCCGGAAATAGGTCCAAATTCTGTGGCCAATCAAGTTAATCGTTTCTTCGCTTCCGCACAATCAAATTCACCAGGTAACATATTCTGAGCTATTCACTCCCGTTTTAAGGGAAGAACAAAGCACCATCAGCATGTACGCATTTCGTGTCTACTAGCATGTACTTAGCATACGAGAATGAGTACATTTTATCAGTAGAAAGACATAACTGTTATTTTTAACATTCGAGCTGTGATGACTCTCTTGTTGCATTAATGTTTTGTTCGTTATAACGAGGGAATGTTACACTAGTGCTACTTATTGACGATGTCGTATTGTCATAGTATTTTAGAGTATATTAATAATGCTCTTATAAAACCTTGAGATCGATGAATTAAAAAAGAGCGTCGTATACACAACTTTTACAGACCGTAATAGGTCATTTTAAATCATGAAAAATTCTTAGGACCGTCTGGAACAGGAACTCTTCGAAGAATTTCTGAATCTCTCCAAGATCTTGGAGTTCATTTTGGGAACTTGACATTCTACCCGTTGCTGGAAGATGAAGATGATGATGATGATGATGAGAGCGAAATTAGTGATGCGGATGCAGGTAGTGGGAGCGATACGTTGTCTGAGGATGATTCACCTGTGTCTAGTCTAACCCACATCAGTGATGAAGAATTAACTAATGAAATTCCAGAGTTTGAATTTGATCAAGATCCCGATCCAGATCCAGATCCAGATCCAGATATGCCAGCAGCGGTTCACAATCATGCGGTCATTTCGCCAACAATTTTTAGGGCCGAAGAGATAATTATTTCTAGGTCAGTAGTGCAGGACCATTAAAATATTTTTAATATACATGTAACCAACTAAAACTATTAATTCCTGTCATAGTAATCCAAGAAACCCGAACGGAACAACAATGCGTCAAAATGTTCAGCGTGGTGGGAATATTGGAACTAGCAAGGTTGTGAATGTACCTAAAGAACCAATTCCTCTGGAACAAGATCGGACAGCCAATAGTAAACCGGAAAACAAAGGTAGACTTTAAATTCTCCACTACTTGTCGAATGAATTATCAGTACTAAAATATTTACAATAATTCAGATTACGCTTCCGCATGCCTCTTGGATTACCATCTCGCTCCGTCTACCTCTTTCGACATACGAGTATTTTCAGGTAATAGTCCCCAGAAACATTAATATTGTGATTCCTGTCATAAAATGGCAGAAGTATTAAAAATAGTTAACTTTCATTGATTTCTTCAGGTCCGAATCGAAATTTCTGTCCTTGCACTGAAAAGAACGACTCTGACTTAGACCAATACATGAATGATGACTCCGATGACGTTTCGCCTAATCAAACCGGACGACGCCGTTCAAGAGTCTCAGACTTAGGACATTTCGAAGGTGAAGACATTCACAATCTTTTGGTTCGAGCTTGGGAAGCTCGAGTATTCCCAACTATTCGTCGAAGGTTTCGCAATGAGGCAGAAAGACGGGATGGTCTTGAGCAGATACGTGGAGCGCTTCAGTTAGGCATGATTGACATTGCCAGACAAACCGTCGAGTACTTATATGAGGAGGGTAACGGGATCCCGAGAGATTTACACTTTCCTACCTTGGAAGGTATAACCACCGTAAACATCTCATTCTATTTTAGGCCGCGGTTTATTATTCTTTTATTTGCTGCAGAAATTCGCTTGGAGTCAGCTCGATTCACACTAGAACGCATTCATCCAGGGGTAACCGTAAGTATTAGACGTAATCGTGACACGGAGTATGAATCAATGTTACCCAAGTATGGTGTCCCAGCGATGCTTAGAACGTTCGGACTCATTGGAGAAGTTTTAGACGTTGACATGGTTAGTTGCAAGTAACATTCTCTCATGCATTCATTTTTTTCAAAATGTTTTCAAAATTGTAATCTGTATTCTATTTGTGATGTATAAGGTTCATGAACTCGTCCTGGTGGAAACTTACGTTGAGACTGAAGGGCTCCTTCTTCGCTTCTGGTATCCTCTGAAGGACTTGGAAAAGCCGACTAATGTTGTTAAGCCACAGCTGAATTCAACCACAGTAAACATGCTTAAACTGCATAGGTAATGTTTTTTAATACTGTGTATGAGAGAAATAGACAAAGGCTTCGTGGTAACTGTTTTCTTACTTTAGTAATTTAGTTGATCTCGAGTCCATGCTCTGTCACACTTACTGCCGTCAAGCTTTTCTCCAAATATTGGATGAGATCAGTGCTTGTCGTTCTCATGATTCATTGAAATTGTACGAAACTCATAATCCGGATGACCTCTCATTTGGACTAACCTCATTATTCCAAGACTTGGATTTAGAAAACTTACAAATTCGTTCAGACGATAATTTTGCTGACATTCCCAACAATGGCGATTTACTCACTAGAAATTTGGAATGTGGAATGCCGTCAATGGAATTTTTAACTGACAGTGGAAATCCGTCCTGCGTGTTTTACAAGTATGGACAATAATTAGTTTTTCGGTGCTTTTATCACAATTTCTTTTTCGTACGCTGCTAACAATAACATGAATATTTTGAAAATTATAGAGATTCAAAGAGATTATCTCGGGACTTGAAATGTACGATCTATAAAGCTCTTTCTCAGGGTGAAGATTATGTGAATGAACTGACGAATCAAATTTGTAAGGTTTTGAAGGTAATTGTAAATAACTAATTACATTCCAAAATTCGATTCTTCTAAAATGGAGCTTAATTTTACACAGGAAACTCCCAACAGTTTTATCACTGACACTGTTCCATTGGACAAGGAAGGGCCGATATCCGTTTCTCTACCAGGCGTTGCTTTCACGGCAATATGTTTTAGCGGTTTGCAGACAGAGAAGAACATTACTTCAATTCGAAATATTGCTCAACCCTGTGTTCATCTCTACGGATACAATGGCGGAGATTCCAAGAAATATCCTATTGGTTGTTTTCCAGTACAACCTCTCCAAACCTTGCACAAAGAGACTTCAATCGCTAGAGCTGGAAATATCAGTAGCTCTATTGGTAGCACGGGGGCAAATAAAAACACAAATTTTGTACCATTACCCCACGTATTAGTACCGACGAACAAAATTTTTTGTACCATTACAAACACAGCAATGAAGGGTAAGCTGTTATACACGTTTGCACTGGTCGAAAAGTACTTAACGGTCTTATTTTTTAAATTCTAAAGAAAACTTTCTTGAGGTGCAAGGAATTCCGGCACAATTCCCTCTGGCCTTATTGTACTCTCAACTACTGATCGATTTGGCGAAAGAAAACGAAGCAATCTCTCGATCCAATATACTCAATCTGATTTGCATTTTGACGAATTTTCTGGAGAGAATTACCCTACTTCCATTGCTAAAGGTATACGGATTTGTAACTCACAATTCGATAGTTTTCAAGATTTTCCACACCCAGAAATTGGAAGTTGACGTCTTATGTAAAATTAATTACTAATATGAAAGTTTGATTTTAGGAATGGATTTTCGCCATTGTGTCTGAAGCGACAAATTTATTGAAGAACGATATTGCCCTAATGCACGAATTTTACTTGGCACATTCGTCTGTAATTTATGGACTGTTCAGAGAGTTGGTCGTTAACGCCCGTGCGGAAATCAATGGCCACGGAGCCAGGGGTATTCTTGCTGCTCCAAAATCCATTCGGGTCACTAATGCTCAGACGACCTTAAACACCGTTGTTCAGGCCGGCCCAAGTCGACCAAATCGAATAATTCGACCCACTACTAGTACTCAAGTCGTTGCACCGAACAAAATCCGAAGCATCATTGCTGCCGTATGCACTCTCGTACAATCGGACACTCTAACTAAAGCTAAATCAAATGACTTGATTGGTCGTCTCCTAGAATTTCCTGTGTTATCGTCATACTTACAAATGCTGACCGAATTGTGCATGACTCTTTTTTACGTAAGTTCCGAACGCGGTTGAGTATTCAATACATCAAATTCTCTACAGAATTAATTATTAATTTAGGCTGTACAACTGTTTGCCACCGCTGAATCGACTCCTGTCAGTTCAACAGACCCATCTCCTATCCAAACTCCTCAGCGTAAGACAAGCTCAATCGCTCAAGCTGCTACCCCAACAACAGGTAGTCTGACAGTTTCTCGCTATTTGACGACCAGCTCTCCAGCAATTTCTACTAATGCGAAGAAAGATAAATTTGTAAGAATTGGAAAGCAAGGTTCCAAAGTCCATTTTACAACACCTGCTGCCGCTGCCGCAAACCAAAGAGTTCTGAAGCAAAGGGGACCTCTAAGCTCAGACTTGCAAACAAAGATGGTCGACGTACTTTGTGAAATTAAAAACGACCAACCGTCATGGTTCAGCAGTGCTTATCTTACTTGCCAAATTCTAAAATCGATTGTCTGGAGGGAGAACTCTTCACCAAACCTAGCGGTGAGTACAAACTCCTAAATCGACCCGCTTTTAAGTACACTGAAGTTTTATTGATTTTGTTTCTTTCATTTCAGGTACTTAGTTCGTTTATGGTCGAAGCAACTTCAGCCCTTCAAACGGTTACAAACCACAGTCGGTTGATTGTGTTATGTGGTGCCCCCGATAATATACACGAAATGCCATTGGAGACATCATTAATTCGGGCCTTAAATGAGACTGGCGGAATTGTTGGTCATGAGATTTGGATTTCTGAAAATTCTGTTGATGTCGTGGTTGAGATTCATTCAGCACAAAAAACTGACCAAGCAATTGGAATCCTAAAACGAAATCAAACTTGGTATCCCATTGAAGATTTCGTTCTTTATCCAGCAGTGGCAGTTCATTCCGTGAACGAAAACTTGGAAACCGGAGACAGTAGGGGTGACCAAGTCTTGAAGACATATTTGAATCAAAAGGTTTGCTTTCTGCGTGCAATTTTATACTTATTAAACTGAGGAGTTGGACATCGGAATTTGCAAATAATCCACACATCTATTTTTCTCTGTGTTCCTTAGTTATACGATCCACCCGATCAGGATAAGTTTTGTAGCAAAGTCGAAGATATCATTTCACACATTTTCACCACCTGTTTCATTGCGAACGCTGGATTTTTCAGCGAAATTGAGGTTTTGGAAGCAGGCACAATTTTTCTCGAAGAAAAGCACTTGCTGAATACGGTAAATGCTGTCACATATCAATTTCACGTGATTTAATTTTCTTTGAAGGAATTTGCTATAATTATTTGAATTGGAATAGGTGGAAGGAAATTTGATGGGGAAATTCATAGCTGCTGGAAAACCAGCAGGGTCCGATTGTAAAGAGTTTCTTAAAATAATATTAAGAAAATTTGGACATCACAAAGAAAAACCTACATTAGATACCGAAGATGTTGTTGACCCTCCTGCGTGCGCCGTGATCGCACGTACCAGTCAAACGAAGTAAAATATTTTATTCTTTCCACACTTTTTTATGTCGGTTGCCCAGTGGTCAGAATAATTTTTAAGTTCACAAATATTACTTGTTCAGTTTCGGGTTTTTTAAAATCTATTCTTGTATAACTACAATATTTCTTACAGATTCAAATCAAAATTGAAAGATGATAAATCTTTGAAGAAGTCAAAGGAAGGCAGCGGTAATCCTTGTGAGAATTTCACCCTGACATTGGAGGGCTTTTCGCAATGGTGTGCTCAACTCGGTAAAGACAACGTTTGTGCACTCTGGCGAGCGCTATTTGCGGCAGGGTACGATATTCGTTTCGACCGGACATGGATTTCTGAAACTTCAGCAATGATATCGTTGATGACTTCTGGTGACTGGACCAAAGAGCAAGATACTGCTCTAGTATTGTACATTGATCGTCTGGCAGAGACACTGCGTGTCCCACCTCAATTTATTCATCCTCATGAAATATATTTGGAGGAAAGTCACTACTCCAATCCCGCTTATACGGCTTTACGGGGTCCGTTCATTATTCTTTACTAATTAAAACATAATATCAGTTAATTCATATTGACACTTTTACTTTACTGCTTTACTGCTTTTTTTCTACAGATGTTCCACTTGAACGTGTGCGAGCACGGTGTGCGATTTTACAGTTCTTAAATCTCCTGGTTTCGAAAAAAATTCTCCCGTACGTACCGCTACATTTAGGGCGCAGCAAAAAGTTCAGCACAGCCGCTCTGCTCCATGATGCCCAGCATATTCTTTTCTATCACTTAAAAGTATGTTATACAACTAATGACCAACGAAACCTTACATTTTCTAAGTTTTTAACTCTTCGAATGTTACAGGACGAATTCCTGTACAAAGTTCTGCAATTCTCGTCTCTACGTAGTGATGATGTTCCGGCTCCCGAGGTTTTCCTGGATCCGCTGCAAGAAATTGATGTTTCTTCTGCTGATAAAGGTGAACGCACGATGTTCAGTACGGCGCTAACCCAGCTACATGCCATCCAGTCTGCATTTTTTTGTGTTACACCCTCTACAGGAGGAGGTGAGTGGTTCATATTTAAATATATTTTCAATGCTTACACAAAGTAAACGTCTAAGTTTTTCATTTCACAGATCCACCCTTACCAATAGTTGTTAAATTTATCGGGGAAGAAGTGCATGGCTTGAGTAAGTGATTAATAAAAAATTCACTAGTTGTGGCATCGATTCTTGAATTAATCCGAGCATTGCGATTCTATAGTCGGTTCGTTTCGCCATTTCCTCTCAAATGCGGTAGAAGAAGTAAAGTCATCACCGCTTCAATTACTAATCAAATGCCCGAGTTCAGACGCTGGTAGAAATAAGGACAGTTTGATTATTCGACCTGGACCGCTCACTTTGGGCGAGGAAAAATTGCTCAGCTTCTTTGGACAGGTTTAATTGAAACTTTATTTTTTATATTGTGGCAAATTAGAATCTCAATGTCTTTTGAAACTATGTATCTAGTTTATTGGGTTATGCATTCGTGCGGATGCTCCGATATCTTGCTCATTGTTATCGACAACTTGGCGTTCGTTCGTGGCATCAACGAATGATTCGGATTATACTATGGATCACCTTCAAGAGGTTGATGTTCTAACGTCTTCTTTCTTAAACCAATTGCAATCCGTAAGTTTCAGTTTACCTTGAAGTAGAATGGGTCCTACGTGTAGAAAATTGTGAGTGGATCGGTGATATTTTAGTTGGGAATTCTGAATTCATTAGGTCGAGTCAGCGGAAGATTTTAAGACAGTTTTAGAGCAAACTGACCACCCAGCATTCACGTACATGTCCATGGATAGAAAAGCTTTAGTTTCACTCTGTCCCGGTGGAAATAAATTGAGTTTGAGGTGATTTTATGATCCAGACTTCCAGACAGAAATACTTCAATCGATATCATATCGTCACATTTAATTATTTTAGCTGGGAAACGCGGGAGGAATTCGTTCGACTGGTCAAACAGCTTCGTAAAAAGGAGATTGAGAGCCTGAATCGTACAACTGCAATACTTGGAGGATTAGCTACTTTACTTCCAATGCCTGTTGTCTTCAATTTGTTTACACCACGACATTTTGAATCAAGAGTCTGTGGTTCACCAGACATCAATTTGCCACTTCTCAAGGTTCGTAAACTGAAATAGCACGAAGCTCATTCTCTAAAACATTGCTCCCGAAAATTATTAACCGTGGTTTTGATTTATTTTCCCAGGCACATACTCACTACCAGGTTGGAATCTGCGAGACCGACCTCCATATTTTATTTTTCTGGGCCGCCTTAGAATCCATGACACCTGACGAATTGAAGGACTTCATCAAATTCGCTTCCAATCAAGAACGGCTTCCTTCAACTTGCCCATGCCAAAATCAATATAATCCTGGTGGAGTGAATATGAACAACATGCTTCACGTACCGCCATTCCCAATGAAAATTGCACCAATTGACATTCCACCTGGTGTGAGTCAGGACTACATCAACAAACGGACCATTCGAGCTGAAACTTGTCTCTTCCTTATTCGTCTTCCTCCATATTCATCATATCAAGTCACTCGTCAGCAACTTTTATTTGCGTGCAACAGTCGCGACGATCCCTTGTCGGGATAAAATAATCACTTTCTTGTCTCTTCTATCAACACATTTTTTTCGTAGTCATTCTGCAACATTTTTGAATTCCCACTCAACCAAATTCTTTGTTTTCTAACTTCTCATGATCTCGTAAATTGCATTCAAGGCTTCAAATTCAATTAATGATATACAAATAAAACTATCTATATTGAGTAGAATTAGTAGTTTTGATTCACACGAGCTGGTCGAATGGAGATACGAGCATATTTTAGTGGCAGTAGTTCTTGTTCCCACATTGGCTCTGTGTCACCATTCATTAGTCAGTTTGTCACTTCAGGCAGGTCGCCATTAATTACGAATAAGTATTTTATAACTTATCTATTACCTATCTGTATTGTACACAACTTTAAAAGATTGGAAATATGTGTGGGTAAAGTTTGTGAAACACTTATCCGAACTATTATGTAGAGTGATACAAGACACTAACGCGAAAAATAAATATGGCAACTCCAAATACAGCTTTAAAATAATACCATTAAATTTGTGTTTTACTAGGGTAAAACACAACTCGAGCTCAATTTCAAAACAGATCAATCGTAGTCAAAAGAAAAAAAAGATTCACAATATTATGAATTGATTTCACAATGGTACAACGAAATGTGATTATGTTGAATCCTTTCAAAATTAGTGAGAATGCTAACGTGAATGTGACTAAATTGTACCATATTTCGAAAAATTAAAAGATTACCAGAGAATCAAAAGCTACCAATTACATTTTCTTGATTCCTCAAAAATACAAGAACTTGAGCTACGATTTGTGCTAAATGTAGTATCTTGGAGCAAGAGTTGAATTCTGGCTTCCCCGAATTCAGGTTTAACGGTTTCCCCGAACCAGGTTTTCTCCGAAATATTTTTCCCTTAAAATTATTCTTCCTGAAATGTGAATCCTAAATGAAACTAATGGACAAAAATGGCAGGAGTGAAATGAAGACTATCTCCTGTTTTGATAACCGAGGATAAAATCATATCTAAACTGAGCGCTACGCTAATCATTCTTCTGTGCCGTATTGACATTCAATATTATACTGAAATCACGTTAAGTATTATCCAGGAAAAACAGTTGAAGGATTTACTAGTATTACTTGCTATGTATGGAAATCAAAGACATTTACTGAAAGATACATTGCCAGAATTTTGAAGAAACCCTGCAATAGAATCGCATTTTAAATTCCGGGACAGCCGTCAGTCATAGTCATAAACACTTCGAGCGATCCAGAAAATATTATACTGAATGGACGCATGCGTATAATTGTGTTTGAGTGAGAAGTGGATGTTGCGTCCTGTCGCCATTTTCATTTCCAAAATCATCTTATAAATAAAAGTCAGTACTGTATCGATTATTTGTCACTCAAATACCAGAAGAGGAGCGTGTGAACCAATCCAACATTGTCAACGTGGATTTCAGTAGTCCAGCTACTAAATAATCTAAATATTCTGACAGAAGAGCTTTCAATTATGGTATCAAGTCATCACCGCTCAAATCAACGAAAGTTCAAGTAAGTGAATTTAGATACAAATGTTTCAGAAAAATGTCCATGTGCAGTAAACCCAGACGTACCGTTTCGGCTTAAGTTTTGATACATTATTATAACCCGGATTGAAGTACGACCAATTTTCTTGTGTTTAATTAACGTACTTCATACATCCTACTACTACTGTTTCGGCCGTACTGGAACGTTAGAACAAAGTTTTACTGTATTCAAATTATACGAGCTTAACAGTTGGAATTTTACATAATTAATTTCTTATACTTTATACAGAGAACTCACGTTCGGAGTTATGGTGGGTATTGTCTTGGGGATCTTGACTTTGGATCGAGATCTCTATCGGTTTGGAGAAGGGATTAAACGGTATTGTACATTTGAGTTGATATAAAATTCTGAAAATGTCAAAATTCTTAACTATGTTCTTACTGTTAACATTTAGAATATCATTTCGAATTCGCCCTCATGTGTACACACAAACAAATCACACGAGGTCATACCACATTCTAAATACCAGTGAGAGTTTGAACATCTCACAAACTTCTATCACAGTGGCCGAGAAATTGGCAAAGAAAATCCGGATACTGTGTTGGGTTTTAACTTCACCGCAAAATCATATTAAGCGAGCACTCCTTGTAAAAAACACCTGGGGAAAACATTGCAATATTCTACTTTTCATGAGTAGTGTTGAAGGTAATTCTAGGAATATCTGAACGGTTCGAACAATAAAACCAGAGCTTGTCTTTCTCCAAAACTTTCCTGCACTTTTCTTACGAATATCTTAATCTTTCAGATCCTACAATTGATTCTATCGCTTTGAACATAACGGCTGGAAGAAAATATTTGTGGGGAAAAACGAAACTGGCGATTAAATACGTTTACGAACACTATTTGCATAAAGCGGATTGGTTCCTCAAAGCTGATGGTAAGTTTATTGATGATCGGTTTAAACTTCTTCCATTGTCAAACTGGGGGGTTAAACAGGGGAGAAAAAGCGAGATATACATTTTGTAGAGAATTTTATCCGGGATCAGGTTAGTTACATAGAGTATTCTGATTGAACCGATTTGAAGCACTGGAACAAAATCACACCAATGACATTATAAATACAAATATCTAGTATTCAAAAAAATTAAAAGACGTGAGCTCCACCTTCACTCCTTTGTTAATTTCATTCCACCATATGGCGTAGTAATATAATTCTTGACAAAATGTATATCTCGATACTTCTGACAACTTCCTAATTGGGATGGGATGTATAGTAATTGTGTAGGGTAAACGGTTGTTGGGCCTTACATTATTGTACATTATACTCTTACTTTCTTGAAGGTCTGATTACTGTAAAACTTGTCTAGATGATACTTTCGTGATTGTGGAAAACCTACGGTATTTCTTGAAGAATAAGAACACACGTATTCCTATTTATTACGGCTGTCGTTTCAAAACTTTCATTAAAATGGGATATATGAGTGGGGGTGCTGGTAAGACCTCACAAAATTTTGTAAGGTATCGATTTTTGACTTTTAGAATATTTTGAATTCTTATTGTTCAAGGTTATGTAATGAGCCGTGCAGCAGTTCGTCGATTCGTAGAATTTGGTTTGTTTGCTAATCTTGGGCGACTATGCAGGCAGGCCCAATTTGGTGCCGAAGATGCTGAATTAGGTTGGATTTGATTTTTTATTCCCTTCAGTATTCGTTTATATTTAACCAGTTGAATAAGCAATTGTTCTCATTTATCCAGGAAAATGTATGCAAGCAATTGGAGTCAGAGCCGGTGACTCGGTTGACGTTGGTCTTCAGTATAAATTTAACCCATTTAGTCCAGATAGCCATTTGACTCGAAACAGTCATCATCGGCCGGCCTGGTATGACAAATACACTTGGTGGAGACAGCCTAAGGTAATTTTTTGTAAACTTGAACATTTTGTTCTAAATAATTTCAGTTGAGTGATACCGGTTGAGTAGCCCTTGCTACTTCGTTGGGATGACAGTTAGATTCCTCGAATTATTTATAGAGGCCTAGCCGGAACTCATCCCCAGGAATTTCACCTTGGACGCAATTGTTGTAAAAATACTCTCATTAAGATTCCCCGTAAAAAAATTGGTTGGATTTTAATTTTCCCTAAGTCTAATATTGGCCCTAAGACGGCACCCGTTTTATGATCCAATTTTATAATTGTGTGCTAGGTAAAATTCCTAAGGATGAGTTCCGGTAAGTCTGACGACAATTGTGAAAAAGTTAGCAGACTCATTGTTTTTAACTAAAGTAAGGCACGATTCCACTTGGGATATAATTTTATGTAAAGCCCGATTCCGTAATTCCTAATCTTTACGACTCATTCGAAAAGAAATTCTTAAAGTGATTAAAATTTGAAACAGGGCTTGAAATGCTGTTCAGATTCAGCCATATCTTTCCATTACATTCGCGGTGATATGATGACTTCGATGTATTATTTTTTGTACAATCTCCGAATTGATGAGACATATTCTGCGAATGGCTCCAACCTAATAAGAAAAATTAATTCCTCATCATAACTCATCTTCTCAATAACCAGGGAACCAAGAGCGAAACAGATTTAATATTGGTTTCGGTCTGGCAATGTACTATTATTACCTATGTATTTAATTCTATATGACTTTTGGTTAAATAAATGTTGTCGCTGCTTGGAAATGTTTCTGTGAATTCCGTTTTTACATTTAATTTAACCAATGAATCCATCAACCTCAGTTTTACCTTTCCTGAAACTGTTTTGAAGGACAAGCCTGTAGCCTGGACTACGTCGGTGAAAAATATTTCCTGGCGAAATAGTCTGTTTCGGGCAAAGAAGGGTTACAGTTTCAGCGAAACTGAATTGTGAAAAACACCGGATTCGGAGAGAATTAGTTTTGCAAAATCATTCTGATTTATCATGTCGAATATTTCCGAATTCTTTTATAAATATTTGAAACTGCAGAATGCAGAAATAGCATACGTATTTCTATCATCTAACAATGGAGAAATTGGGTCTAATTAATACCAATACAACTGTCCAAAATTAATATTATTCTAGTTATACTGTGTACAAATTAACTTTCAATGGAACCAGGCGTTCTGATTTTCGATTCCTATTTCCCGAGTTGAAAATTTTTCTAGAGCTGCATTTACTGATACTACCAAAATATCTCGTTCTGTTCACGCCGCAGCGCAGCGGATATTGAAACTAAATAAAACTGAAAAATGTTATACTTCCTGAATAAAAACACGTCCGAAACAAAACAAAAAATCATCAAAAATCCATTGAGACCAAACTTGTTCTCATATTTTTACGATATCTTCCGGTCACTTTGAAGAAAGTTGATCTTTTTCGAAGAAATAATTTTGTGGAAATGACAAAAAAGTGCTTTGAACCGTTCGCCCAACAGGAGGAATCGAACCCCTCTGACGTTAATCAGCTACAGGTTTGAAGCCTGCACCCCGGACCACCGAGGCTCAGTTGGGCAGAGTATATAGTTTTGAAAGGGTTCTTGGATTACATGTGCTTTTTACTCAACTACATAGAGAAGTGGACAGCCGTCATAATCAGCATTTTTCTTTGTTGACTGATATGTTCAATAGTTTATCTTTCAGATTTGCATGCGTTGACATTTAAACATCTGAATGTAATATTAGCACCAGGAAATAAACTTTTAGATTCACCCCTAGTAGTAGAAGTAGATAATACGAACTATTGTACTGGAGACTATATAGTCGAAAATCCAGAACTGCTAGCTGTGCCAACTGCACTTAGTCGGTAAGAATTCAATTGCAGTTCATTCACAAGATTTTTTCGTATTGCAAGTTTTCAGATCTCGCCGACAAAAAATGCAACCTCAATGTTAAAGCAGTTTTTCTCTAAATGCTAAACTTTTTAAAAAATGAACTCATGAATTGATATTTGCCGGTAAGGAAGGGGTAGTAAACTTCACTGCTTATTTTTCGTAGAGAATGGATTACCTTACCTTTTCGCACGTTGTAGTAAAAAAAACTTCGTGAAGGAAAGTTTCATCAAAGCTTAAGCAATAAGTCAGTTAGCCCGAGGAACCGAACCTTCCTCGCTAAAAGAGCCAGATAAATAGTACACGTAAACGGATTATTTGTTTCAAATGAATAATCCGTTTAATTAATTTTGAGAACACAACAAATCCACCAACTCTTCAAACGTGATAATGCTACTTTTTATTTTCAAGATTAATTAAAATAAATAAGAGAGATTCACAAGTCCTCAGTATAAATTATAAGAATAGCTAATTGTAAAGTACACCGAGGTCACAGTAATATCGGATTGTTGTCAACACATTTTAATTTTCAGGATTCTCGATTCCCAACTTGATTTATACAGCATGACTGACTGTAACTATTCTTTTAAATATTCAAGATTGTTTATAAAGAATTTTGAGGTCGAAACTGAAAATATATTCATAATTAAACTACGAAGATTTTGTACTAACACTCATGCATTATGTCTGCATGTACGTTACACATACTTATTGGACAAATTCCTAAAAGTCATTCAAACAATTGTGTGATTTTGTCAAGAATATTTGTCATTGGGTGGCAGTTTTATGCCAGTACTATTGGTGAGAATTGACACTTTTGATGCAAATGTTGAATTAGATGCGTATTGGAATGTTGAATTAGATGCGTAATCGTCAAATAAACCCGTCAATATTGTTTTTGTAATCTCAAAATACAATGAACACTGTCGGATCAAAATCCTTTTCTCAACGTTTAAAATATGGTGCCCGTGACTTTTTCTAGTTGGTTTACTAAAATTTTTCTACTTCGATCTTTTGACGTTCTTTCTTTTCTATCTGTTGACATTAAAATCAAGATTATTATTAAAGATTAATCTAACCAAACCTGAGTAAATGTTATAAGATTCACCAAATTAAATTATGTGGGCTGTGGGGTGTTGAAGGTTATTTGATTATTTCCAAATTTTTTGAGGTCGCGTGGACCTTCAAAATGATAGTTTAATATTTCCGTCTGGATTAGATTTCACTATAATCGAGCAATTTCGGGTTTATTTTCTAGACGAGCGAACTACCAGTGCATTATTGGGGAGATTAAGCCATACGGTCAACGAAATTAATGCAGATCAAAAATTTGTGTTTCAAGATACGTAAACAAGTCGTGAATTGTCAACTAATTTGGAATTTAAGGGTAATACGGTAGTTATTTTCATGTCAGGTGAAATGGTAGGGTAAGACTAATGTACAACGTAATACAAATGAGTTCACTATACAGGATTTTAATCTATGATTTTGAATGACTTTTTGGAATAAATAATCCAGCTGCTAGCCACTTCCGTTCATTC
Organism: Protaphorura glebata; assembly: GCA_034694305.1. Taxonomy (NCBI): domain Eukaryota; kingdom Metazoa; phylum Arthropoda; class Collembola; order Poduromorpha; family Onychiuridae; genus Protaphorura; species Protaphorura glebata. The sequence goes on along the minus strand of JAQFYE010000898.1, from coordinate 12,575 downwards.
ACGCTACCTTAATCCTTACTTTTGAAAAGTTTTCAAAAATTATTAACCCTTCCCTTTCAGTGAAACACGTTTGACAATGCTAGTCTCAAAACCTGATCAAGTTCTGTGAAAAATATTTTCTAACTGTATCGGTGACCAAACTTCTCAATTGATTTTGCACATCTGGTTGGATTCTGTTCAAGAAAACACTTTCAATTTCCCTTTCCAGATCAAGTAAAGCTTCTCCAGTATCTTCCCTATGTTCCTTTGCGAAATCAGAGTTACTATTTGACGCAGAATAGAATACATCATTAATACTCGGGAGATGATTGCCGATGACGTCAGAAATTTTGTCCAGTTTTACAACCAGTGGATCCAGCTTGATTTTGACATTCATTCTTCCCGTGTGAATGGGGAAAATCGAGTGTATATCGAAGAGTCTCACAGACTCGGCTTGGAATTGTGTTTCATGGAAATAGAATTCCAGATTTGGAGTATCTTTGAAATGAGGACCAGATCCTCCAGGACAACGGAGTTCTACCAATGGTTCATGCATAGGTCGCACCATTTGGACAGTTACAATGTACTTCGGGTGTCTCTTGAGTCTTTGTTGAAATTTTAAGTTGTCTAATCCCCATTTATGAAGGATTATTGCTTTTTGTACTTCATGTTGAAGTTTGGTGCATGTATTCCCTCCTAATTGACGGGATCCCGGAACTGGAATAATTTTCATGGAAAGAATGTGGGGATTAACGTTTGGCTCGTCTTTTGTTAAGCATTTAGTGTAGAAAAGTCGTTGCAATTAGGGGTCTGCGTGAGAATCTTACCAGAACGTCTAGGCATGTGGCAGTCGGACGTTAAATGTTTTTAGAAATTTTAGTGGTTTTACAAAAAAATATTTTTATAATTGGTTAGTTTAGTTTTTCCGCTGAAATTAAAATTCTATACGTAAATTTGGTTAAATATTAACGTGCTTGAGCCAGTACACGTAATACCGATTTCCCAGAAATGTCGGTAAACCTATCAGTCAATATAAAAGTAATAAAAACTCAACAAGGTAAATTGTGATTGTTTCGGGTCAAATGCACTGAAAATCCTGTAGCCCAGACCTTGCCTTCCAAATGAAATTACACAAATTCTGGTGCATTTGGGTCGTGACAATAAATTGAACAATTCGGTCTATCTTTCAGTACTTGTGGACTATCTAAAGGGTCCACATTCCCTAGGAATTCTAAATAGTCATGTATGAAGATATTGTTTGGCTCGAACTATAATATACTTGCTTACCAGATTGTGCCGTTGAAAAGCTATTGTTGAGGAAATACGCGAAAGAGACCAAAATTACGACTGTCACTTGAAAGGGTGCCCTTATCATCGTCAATCAATTTGAATAACTATTAACGTTAAACTATAAGTTGGCGATAATATGTAAATATAATAAACACTGTTTTTTTAATTAGAGAATCCTTCTTAGAATTACAAAATTGTTTTCCTCGTGAAAATAGTTAGTTAATGAAGAGTTGTTGACTTGTCCACAAGAGTTGTCCAACTGCCACCGGTGGTAACTCTGACTTGGATCTTAATTTGCTAATTTGTGTGCTTAACTTGAAGGTAAAGAAAGACGTCTGATAAGAATTAGGTAACCGTTGTCTTTGCTCCTTAACCCGTTTCTCATGCCCACAACCGTATATTTTAACCAAGTCTTGGGGGGTACACTATTGGTTATGACCTGATGGGTTGCCTTTAACAGGAAAAACTAAGAAATAAATGTAGACTGTGTGCCCAACCTCTTCAGTGAACACTCATAATAGTTTTCGACACGGTGAGCTATCAGTAAGCGTCTGAGTTGAGTTTTTTTAAAGATTGTTTCATGTACCGTGACTTGAAATCATGAAAGGACACTCACCTTCCTTTTTCCTTCAACTGTTGACTAGTATGACACTTAACGCCAACTCAGGTCATCCTTAACTTTTTAAATGAAATGAAGTCAATGGGTCTAGGCTCAACTGGAGAGAATCTGCACTATAAGATGAGATGTTTATGTTACTGTCGCGTTTTCAGGTCAAAATTCGGTTTAGACCGTATATGAATAGATATTCATTTCTGCACTATCACAGAGCAAACAACTAGAAATTGGAAGAAAGTTTTGTTCTCATTTTAAATGACATATTGGTATAAATGTGCGGGTTTATTTCAGCATTTTGAAACACACTCAACTGATGCCCGCCGATAAGGTACGGTGAACGGTGGTTTCATGCTCAAATAAGGTCAAACGTTTACTTTTCCAAGAAGTCTTTCCATTTGGCCTACGGAGGGTAACCCTAGAGGTAGAACAATACTCGATAGGAGAAAAATCAAGGAATCGAAACGTTGTCACAGCGAAGTGCCACAGCACAGGCCGCACGTCACAACGGATTAGATTCAAGTAAGAATAGTCACTCGTTCTCACAAATCCAATACATATTTTAGGACTTGTTCTCCAGAATTATTAAAATACATCAATTCGTGTTTGAAAATAGTACATGATCAAACCGACGACCAAATGTCTACAATGAAAAGGTCATATTTAAATTAGTCTACGGCAGAACGGGTAGATCCAAGATGAAAATACAAACGGACTGCAACATACATACACAGAAGCCAGTCTGCTGTTTGAATCTTTATTGCCCATTGTTGTTGAGAATTGCGAATCCTGTAACACAACGGAGTCTTTAATTGAATACATGTCCACATTTTTAAAATGTAATGTCAGCGGTCGACCGCGAAAAAAAAATTATAAATTAAAATCATCCGGTTTCCTATCGCATCCTTCCGAAGCCACAAAAAGAGGAAATGCAAGTAAGCAAGGCATGGAAGCGGAAAATAATTCTTTTATCATAATATCATCCTACATCAACATCAAATTGAATTATTATAAGATAATGAATTTCATTATTATTTAAGTTCTTACGACAAGACATTTTAGTTTACTTTGTTCCCACAATAATTAATTGTACAGTTGCTTTCATTATACTTTTACCGCACACCACCCGCTTGTGTGAACTGTTTGCACCGTTTGATTGTTTCCATCACGGAATATATATATATATATATATATATGAATAATACGATTAAATTAAATTCTACATTATTATTGTGCAACAATGATTACGTGTGCTCGCGTGCAAGCCACTACTACATTCTCAACCAGCAGGAGAGCAATGATTATCCTAATTTTCCAGGTTAATCGCATATTTATCGCCATTAATAATTGGCATGCAGTCCTTTGTTATGCGTTTTGTCGTCTATGCTATTACACGAAGAATTTATTTGTATGAATTTGTGGTAACAATGTTTTCCGTTCCGACAACTTCGGGACATTTAATATTCTGCACGTCATTTTTATCGCAACATGAGTTCTGTACTAAAGTTATGTAATAATACACGAATATTGTTATATCTATGTCCTGATTTCAAGTTTGACCCACCTTGCTTTCTAAACAGACAGTTTTATATATTGTAACAACACTGACAAATCCGGTATAATTGAAATGCTTTTTTTGCTAATTTCCATGTCCATGTCTATCGAAGTGGTGGCCACTGGCCAGTTTCTCTGATTTCCCCACATTATGAAGTCAGTTCTACATTTTTCCGAATGTAGAGACCAATTAAGCGACGTATCTCGGTAAGATGTGGTAAAAAAAAATCATCACACGTTTTGCAGACCATACGCAATGGCATTCTAGGAGTACGTGCTATAAATTTCGATTTTCGGGTCAATTTTAAATGATAATTTTTGAGCAAAAAAATAATTCGTGCAAAATAGTAGGGCAGATGTAAAACTGCTTCTTAGTTTTTAGTGCACCCGTGTGTGTGCTGTTTACAAGGCATACAGTGCAGTGGGTCACACGCTCGGTTGAACATTTCTGAGTCAATTTATTTTAGTAGTTAATGTTGCACAGGGTAAATGTTTTCATGCACGTTCATTGCATTGGAAAAGTTGTCTGAGATTTAACCCTTGAATAAAATGCATGTAGCGATAGTGATGTACTCATGAGTGCATTGAGGGCGGAGTAGGTTTTTGGAACATTAACCCGTTTCATTATTAAAACAATTGAAAAGGACACAGTGTTAACCCGGTGAGAAAAAACAGGGTCAAAGAGATAGTCTACAGCAAACACGAATTGACAATTCCTTGAAAGAGACAACGACGGTGACATTGATTTGAGAAAAACAATGGGAAAATTTGGAACGGGTGGATGAGTTCAATTGTACTGAGGACGACATTTGACAATTAAAACACTCAAGGGAAGGCTCATCTAACGAAATCATGTTTAGGATCAGAACCAGAAGATTATTCTGGGGAATCTAATATTGTCAGGTTTCCGGTTGTTTGACCTGGTGAGGGAGATTAATTATGTACAGAATCTACCAGCCTTTCATTAGGCAACTCAATCCGTCGTGAAGACAATGTGTGTCCCGAAGCTGACACTAAAATGAAATAAAATAGACCAAACGGCCCAACAAGGGTGAACACACGCTCCCAAACTGACGTTTTCAGTTTTGCTTCAAACCAAGGAACCGTAGGTAGATTCGTTGAAATAATTTGCCTTCTCTGAGAGTTTCTAAAAATATTTGACTAAAACCAGATGAAGAAATCTTTAACGTTTTCGGATTTCCTTTTACTTTTATCCTCTTATACGAAACCTGTTAATTGTAACGGATTCATTCCACCAGAACTGAAACTGTGGCTTTCATTTAAGTGAAAGGAATCAAACCGGAAGTCACCGGATGTACGTCCAAAATATTACTATAGACGACGACGACTAAATGTAAGTTTGGGTCTCTCGAACAACAAAATATGAATAATCCCTGGATGACAAAATATGAGAACAAAAAAATCTCTAGTACATCCACATAATTATTTTTCACTCCGGTTTTAATGAAAATCCAAATTTTTTAAATACCTATACATATTTTTAATCACATTCCATTTGATCTACTCGACATTAATAAGATTCTATTGGAGTAATGGAAGACAATGAAAGTCAAACTTCTGAACCAGAATATATTACCCTTTTGAATCTTCCGTTTGAGGTTCGTTTTCGCTGTTAAAAATTTTAATTTCTGAATTCACTTTAGGTATAGATATTAAAGGACGATAGCATCGCAATGTCGAGAAAATCGATACAAACATGACAATTTAACTTGTTACTTACAAAAATCTCGTGGGTTTGTCAGACATCTCGCAAATTCATCAGTTACTGTAAAGCTTCAAATAGAACTCCGGCTTTTCTATTGAGTAAGGGTATTTACCATATTTACTCCATGTACCATTTTGGAGAGAGACTTACTAACCCGAAGAACGATTTTGCAAATACAATCCCGGGGTTGTATTAGAAGTTTTGCGGTACATGTACGTTTTAGAATCTTCTCGAAAATCGAATAGAGTATAAAATCATTATTAAAAAGCTATGAATTATTTTAGTGCTTAGGTCAAATTCTAACACGATTGAAGTCCGTCGATTTATTCGAACTACGCCGAGTATGCCAGGAGCTCAAAGAAATAATTGACAAAAGAATCGGATTATCATTTGAGATTGACGATGGGAGTGTTCAAGGGATTGAACTTATTACAAGATTCTTCCCAAGGATTGCTATCCGTTCCCTCACTGTAAAATCCTTAATAATGCCTTTGTCGCAAAACTTCTTAATTAATCCTGACGCCTTTTCTGACCTAAATGTCAGGGGTAACCTCAGCCGCCACAATTGTGAGCTAATCTTCTCAAACTGTAAAACCATCAGACGTATCTCCATCCACTATACGGATGAACAAAGTTGTGGAAAATTTTGGAAAAATTATCTACTCAACTCCAATTACCAAATAAACTTCTCACTTCAAACTTTGAGCATACAAATCGTCTCACTCACGGATGAAGTGAGTGTTCTAGAAGATATCAGAAATGATGTGCTTCCCATTTTGAAGGAATTGACCTGTGAAGCCCTACGAACAGTAAAACTTATAGTTACCATCAGCCATTTCAATGTCTTGCAATTCGAGGAAGCCTTCTTAAAACTGGTTGAAAAACATGAAAGTACGTTGAAAAATATAACAATTTGCACGTCAGTTTCCCGGAACAGAAATGTTGAAAAACAGCAGGTCATGACCGAGTCAACTAATACTGGATGGTTTGAGAAACTGCCAAGATTGACATATTTGCATCTGGACGTTAGCCATGCAGCTTCTCATTGGAACCAACTCATGAGGGAAATACAAGGTACCAATACAATACATAAACTAACGCTATTATTAACAATGTGAAGTGATAAATGTGTGTGAAGTGTTTTAATCAAAATGCTATACCAAGAATTTTGCACATGTATATTTGTCATATCTTATCGTGAATTCTTACAAATTCTCTTCGCATGACAGATGCTGACAATCATGTCTGTGGAAATAGCATCTGGAAGGTGTCCGGGATGTCATTTAAATTTTAATTAATGTGCATGAAAGAGAATCCACCAAAGTCCGATAACTCAAAACTTGCGAAACCTATTCCTCATACAATTAAGACTTTTCGTTGTCGAGCAGAAATCCAATCACGATAGCATTGAACTGATCGAATTCTACACATAAGACGCTCTGTAGTTATATTGGAAGTCAAATCGAAAAGAATGACTCGATTTGACTACTCTACGCTTTCTAATTTTTTAAAACATACATTCAAGAGCAAACAGAATACGAAAATTTTTCAATAGACTCTTTTAAAAAACTTCTACATTTCAGACTAAAGCGTTGAGTTTTAGGAATTTCAAGTATTCAAGTAATCCGGTCACAAATGTGAAGGTTTTGGATACAGTTAATTTGTCATCTCTCGTGGCTATTTATGTATGCATGAAAATTGTGTGGAATTCTGTAGAGCCTGCTGAATTGGACTATTTCAAAAGTCTGCCTCAATGGACCAAAAATTTATCTTCTGACTAAATTGGTTATAATTGTGCCCAGGACAATTTATGACCTTTCCAAGAATTGGTTCCTGTGCGTCGACCCGGATTTTACAGGAGATGAAGGATTTTCATTCTTAGGCAATTTGTAATCCTGTAACAAATTTTTTGACACGAAATTCCTCTTATTCCAGGAATCCGGGCCTTAAACATGTCTATTCGAAATGCACATTGGCTTCTTTACAAGGAAATTATTACAAACAATGCCTGTAGTCTGCGTGTGATTAGTATTCATGGACTTTCAACTCTGATCCAATCCGGCTACCGTGTCCCCCTGGACTTCTGCCTATTCATGAAATGCCTCAAATTGCAACATCTTTTTCTGAGCTTTCTTTCTTTTGGACCGGAGAATCTTAGTTCGAATCGCCGACTTTATTTGTCAAATTATCAGGATGCAATTAATGCTGACTCACTGCCACTTCAACTTCGACACTTTCGAATAAGTCACCTAAAATTGCACCCAGTTGATCTTCTCTCTGTCCTTCAACGATGTAAAAATCTCCACTCTCTTCATCTGACATCGTGGGCCAATTGTCAGTTGGATTTTGAGGACACACTTGCCCTCATAATGGATGTCGTCAAAAATAAGTCTTCGAAATTGGATCAAGTCATTTTGAAAGACTCCCGACATTTCTTTTTCAAACATCGCGGTGTCATTCGGAAATTTAAACAAGATTTGAAGGAACGAGTGAATATTTCTCTCGAATTCATACATTGTGATCTTAAGATGACTTTGGAATTTTCTAAAGTATGAATCTGATAAGACTTGAGACTACAAATCCTAAAATGTCGCCAGAAAGGCTCTACCTATAGTTCATTTGATTATGTAACTGCGTTCTTCAAAATTTATAATGGACGAACTAGTTCAAAGAAATTCGTTTTACGAAAGTATGATTTAAATTCAATTTGAACTGAAAAATAAATGTAGTATTTGTGTAACGACCGAAAAATTCGGTTTCATTTTTCGGTTGATTATTTTCAGATCAATTACCTCGTGTGTGTCTTCCCATATTAAGCTGAAGTTCATACTACTAGTTTAATACGGGAATGTGCTAATCATTTCAGTTTCGTATTATTGAGGGTAATAAGACGTTTGAATAACAATTTCTGTTTTTCGTGACGAAGGATCCGAACTAGGTTTCTAAACCTCGAGAAAGAGTAATCTGCACAAGACGTCGTATGAATAACGAAACGTGAGATAGACAACTGTTCAACCACAAATAACAAATTCTCTTGTCATATTTCAGTACACATATTATGAAATCATTTTGTTCGGTTAAAATTTAACTTTTAGCAATGACTAGAAAATTAATCGGAGAAAGTGAAATTCCAATAGAAAATAAGAGTTCGAAGAAACGAACTGTTACTTACGTTATTGGGAAAAATTATTGCGAGGAGAAAGTAAGGATTGTGTAGAATACACGAATATAGATAAGTTACGCTAAATCCTTCCAAAAAAAACAGGATTTCTTTCCACGAGATGGATCTCAGAATAAGAGAATGAGACACAGCCTCTACTTCCGTTGCTTCTGATAAGGAAAGAATCGCCGAAGGAGAAAGTCAACGTCCAATTAAATATCGTAATAACGAGTTGACTCTTTTTCACGTAAAATGGAAAAGTGTTTTTGCCTTCTGCGGATTTGCCCACTCTTGTATCCGACTTAATGACTTAATACTACGCACATGTTCATTCATTCATGACTCCTTCCGGGCAAGGTCAGAACGTTGTTTGTGATCTCCTAAACTCCACAGAAAATGAAAACATACCTTATTGAAATCTCGGTTATGAGTCCATTTAGAAATTCGGATCACTTTTTCAGAGCTGAAATTTTGATGCCATCCTATAATGGTAACCGTTTTACGTTGTCGGACCACCTCCAATACAGGATCTATTTATCCTGCCAGAAGAATAGTACATACAGCAGTACATAACCTCAAGATTTCATTTCGTGTAGCAGAAGACTAGACAGAAACTAGCAGCCTATGACGGGCTGGTTGATGAGAATCGATTCGGCACGTTTTCGTTGAATCGCCACTCGCTGGCACAAAGTTAATCTTCCCATCCACCAACAACGGCAGCCTCACAAAATTACGTTTATTTACAATTAGACTTCTTTTCCTCATTCTGCTCCACTTTAACCTTGGCCAGCTCAATCAGACTAGATTTCTCGTCCGATTAAGTGCAGCTGGTGCAGTGGTGCCAGCTAAGTAATTAAAATTCGACCATGTCTCAGGGCTCCCTTTTCGTTGCATTAAAGAAACCGAACCCCACGTCGATTCTACGCCAAACATTAGTTGGTCCCAGGTGTTTCCGTGATCCGTAGAACCCAAATGGCCATCTACTTCCGCTCCGGAAAACCTAAAGGCTTTGATCGTAAGTAGATTATAAAATCCCGGCATGAGTTTATAGAGAAACTAATCAGGAGAAAAATAAAAATTCCATCCCAATATTTTCCTTCGCCGTTTGACGCGAGTACCGTCACCGTGCGGTTGTAAGTAGCAGAATAAATGCATAAACAAACTTGATTTTTTGTATATGACCTTCTCCACTATACTTGGTTTTGAATTGTTTATTTTCATAGGGTCCTGACATTGTGTACATGGTAAATCATCTGGATCTTGCATTTCACACTCACATTCTTCCATTGTTTATGTATCCGGGTAAATACCAGTAAAAAATGAATCAGTCGAGATTCCAACGTCCAAGTGGGAACAAGTTCAAAGTTTATTGTAAAGTGACTGAGATTATTCGAATCATTGTTTTCTTAATTTTTTGCGAGGTTTCTCAAAATTTTGTGAAAATTTGATCTGTTTGTGGATTTCACGCGTGAGTCAATGGATGACTCATCTTGAAGAATTGCGAACACGACAGTTTTCACTGTGAGAAATTGCGGACACGAATGAATGACGATGACGTACGAAAATAACATTAAGGATTAAAATAGAAACTTGATGGTGAAAGCAAACCAAAACTTGAGTTTGTGGAATGTAATTGACAAAATAAAATGTGGAAAGAAAATTTGAAACACAGCAGATTTAGTGTTTGTGGGATATTGAAGAATTCTAGGATTTATCTTGTCAATAATGCCTAGTGGACTGGATAATGTACACGCGTAAGCATATTTTTGGCATGACGTTACTTATGAATGTATTGAGTGATGTGTGAAGTAACCCATTGCTTAATTTCTCCGTCAGCTGTCCACCGAAAAAATAAGATTAATGGGTTCCCTTGAGCTAAGTAATCTAAATTCAAGCATAGACAGGTTGTGTAATTCCGAACCGATTTGGCCAAACATGAATGCATAAGTATCACAATATTTTGCGTTCATAGAAATATTCTAGTAATTCTAGTCACCGTTATTTCTGGAAAAAGAAATTCTGGAAGGTTCTCTGAGGTACTCTCAAATGGATGTCACTCTCAAAAATATCCAATGTTAGATGATCACTCGCAGATGAGAAAGGTGAACGACTCACGACACGATTACCTTATGCAGGATCATTTTTGCCAATCAATTGTTTCAGATACTTTGAGATTTGACACAGTCGGCCTGCATCGAGAGAGGAAAAAGTGGTTAAGTGATCGTGAGTTGCACGAGATACCATAACATCAGTACCCGGTCCTCCCAGACAGATGGTCGCCAAGCCTAGGTTGTTGTTAGGGGACGTGTTTCACCCTATTTAGAAATCCTGTCCACTGATGGAAGTTGTGTTCATTTAGAAGTACACATGTAGAAAACTGGAGAAAGTTACGAAGTGCTTGCGAAAAATGCGATGCAAATTACACCAGCACGTCGCAAACTTGTACTCGACAAATTACCTATTATTTAATGACAAATTATTCAATTTAGTTTCAGTTTTTGTTACCTACTTTTAAGTTCTAAACTTTAGGTTTCTGTGACCTTAATAATTTAGGATACACGCCACTTTTCAATTCTACTCGGACGGAACAGATTTTGAATCGCATTCTAGAAACTCTGGACTTACTTACGTAGTCCTGCTCGTTTATCAAGAGATTGGAACTGCAGTAAGAAATTGGCGTAATTTCCGTTCCTTGTTTGCATCATCACGCAACTTTCACCGGAGACGCCAGACAGTCCCTTTTCTTTTTTTATTCCAAATCTAACTTCTCGAATGATTTATATGCTTAATCGGTACTCAACTCCAAAATTGCAAAAACTAGCCCATTCTATTTCGTATTATATTAGATCTAATAGATAAGAGTAATAAACCTGTCTTTCTCCCACAAATGGATTGCAATAAATCAAAGAAAATTGAAACGAAAGGTTGACCGCAAATGACTTGGATTGATTCGTTGTCGCTCCAATTATTCTTGTCATTTTAAAAGACGACACAAGACTAAAGTTTATTTGTGACAAACTGTCGGACAGTTTCTTCCTTGTTTCTTCGGTGAAATATTTTTTTATTCGTTTTAGTTGGAATATGAAGTCGAGGCAGAAAGTGTCCTTGTCTGTTATTGTCTGAGATGAAAAATGAACCGATTTGGAATAATATTTGTCCAGTTTTTTATGCGTGAAATCTTCGAACATTCAGTGTAGTTGTGCAAGTGCTTGAGGAACCCGCTGAGTAAACACTTTCTTTTCAAATAAAGGTTTTTACCCATTCACCAAGCTTTTTGTTCGACAATTCCAAAATGTTGGAGTACTCTTATTATGTTCCGTACAGTTTGGAGAGTTGGATCTGAAACGTTTGCACCAAATTTATTACGGGGTATATATTTGCCATAAAATATTTTAAATAATTATATTTTTAATGAATCAATTCATAATTCCTAGCTCATCTTCGTGGAGTGAACCGCAACAATGAAATCGATCAGGTGTTCATCGCAATCTGACAGGATTTCATTACGCACTAGTCGCTTTGAACGAGAGGTCATGAACCTATTTTATACTCTATTCAAAATTTCCTAGGTGGTGTAATATTTAATAAGAAGCAGAGCACTGGACACTGTGGCATTTTACATAAAGGAAATAGATAGACCCATGCTTTTTCTTTGAAAAAAGTAGTACAGACTAAACCTTATTTATGATTCCGATTACGTGTGGTACTCTTCTCTAGGCATTCCAGACTAGCGGATGTTTGTATTATGAATGCGTAAAAGAGATAAACCGTTCAAGTTCAGTGAAAGAAGATTGATGCGAGATTCGGAGGTGCACATCTTCTTAGGTTTTTTTGTGTGGGCAGTATGCAGTACTGCCGTGACATGCAAGATTTAAAATTCAAGTAGCAGTTTTTGTACAGGGTGAACCACAAAATGCACTCAGTCTAGTCTATGAAAAATTACTGTTCATTAGCATGTGATCCAATTTCCACGACACAGAAATGCATGTGATTTGATAAATTGCCGATGAACATAATTTCAGGTCTCTCGGAAAATTGTAGATAAATTTAGAATTGCCGAGCTACGTATAATGTGGATACGAGGAAATTCGAGATCTGAATAATTGCAGTCGTTAGGAAATTTGACTCATGATGCGTTAAATTTGACCAGGAACATTAAATTGATTCAAGTCGAACATAATCCATGATCAAAGGTCAGAATATCCTTTGTGAGAGAATTGGATACTTGCTTTTCATTTGACCTAGAGAACGTA
>JAQFYE010000897.1:0-28039 GCA_034694305.1 Protaphorura glebata | reverse complement strand
CGGTCGAATCGGATAATCCGATCGACGGAATAATGAAATCAAATAGGGGGAAATACTTCTGACTCACCCTGTATAACTCTGTCATATTGAAACACGCTCTCTTGGAGGTCCCCTTTCCAGATCAGAGGCCGAAGGTAATTCCATCAACTGATATAGCTTATGCTTTGCTCAAGGATCTCGTGAAAATTTTGAGGTGTAATGGACGTAAATTGGTCCAGTAGATTTGGAGGAGATAGAGGACACACACACACGGGATCCACCGTTATGGGCGAAAAAATCCCGTTATGAGCGAAACGCGGGAAAATTATGCGTACAGGGTTGCCAGTTACTCCAAACTACCAAAAGTCAATACGGTTGCACTCACTGTAGTGCAATTCTTTTTTAAACTAAATATTAATAACGTTAGTCGTAAAAGTGACAGGTGAGTTCCAGCTGCTCCTTCGTTACTTGAACTCTATCGTCAGTGTATTGTTCATTCGTTAGCGAGTAACATCGTACGTACGTGCTCTTGATTTTGAGAAAAATGGAAAACATTTCCTCTGAGTTTATAAATGCCAAAAGAGGAGGCCAGTTCATGATTATTGACGACTTCCTGTTTAAAAAAAAGAAAACAAGTGGACAAACGCAATATTACTATTGCTTAAAAGGTTGCGGTTCATTTGTGCACTTATATTGTGGAGTGATCCGTGATATTAATAAGCTACACAATCACGCAAACGATAGTGTTCAAATGCTCCAGATGGAATTGTTGATTTAAACGATGTCGTTCTTTTTCACGACTATCATATTACTACGTGGATTGACGAAGAATAATATGCACTTTTCCCTAGGTCAATGTGGAACCACTACAACAATGCTGGAGCACGAACAATAAACTGTGCCGAATCCTTCCATTCCAAAATTAATCGTTTGGCAGGGAAGCGACATGTAAATATTTTTGCGTTGGTTGAACTAATGCAAATTGTTCAACGTGAATCAGACATTGAAATTGCGAGATTGAAGTCAGGTAATGCCCCTACGCCCAAGAAACGCAAGTACATAATTGTTGAAGATAAAATTGTGCGATTGAAATCTTCACTTTCTGATAAAAGTATTTCATTGCTGGAATACATGGACCAAATTTCATTCATTTTTCATTTGGAAAATTAGTCTTAATATTTAGTGAGTTGTATTTTATTTTAAATGTGAACTGTGATGTGTGTGTGCCTAATTTTACTGCTGAATTTGTATTGCAATAAACTAGTGTTGTAAAGTTCAAAATAAGTTCAAATTTGGTTTGGAGGAACTGGCAACGGTCATAACGGTATTTTTTCGCTCATAACGGTTTCGCCTATAACGGGGTAACCCACACACACACACACAATCAGTGATTGTTAATATAAGTATATGATATCCTTATGAAGCCGGTTGAAATCAACTCTGAGGAGGTGCGTCCTAAGTAACGTTTAGAAGGGTTGCAAAACTTTAGAATATCCTCATAGTTGGTCAGTTATATTAAGCTAATAAATATTCAAGGAATGGGACGAATAACGAGATTTGGATGTGTATCAGAGGAAAATTTTAATATTCTGCCACTACTTTCTCATCTCTATTGCGTCCGGAGATCGATAGGTTAAAATTAGTAAAACATGGTAGGAATTTTATCCAGGAGATCTGACGATGATGGAAAGCTACTTCGGTGTTATTTTTACTAAAGTAGTCTCAAATGTTTGAAATTTTTTCTTTACAGTATCTCTTGTTACCCATCCTTTACCCAAAGCTAGAACGCTTTTCTGGAGGAAGCTTTTAATAAACTTCCAACCTACTTCACTATAGAAAATCAACTTCCTCCGCAATTCGTTTTCGCTGAAAGAAGAGATTATTCAAAATGTTGATCGGAGGAGTTATCTCAATCATTTTATTTTATGTCATGATTTTGGCCGTTGGAATGTGGGCCGGGAGGAAGAAAGAAAGTGGAAATGATTCTGAGGAAGAAGTTATGTTGGCTGGAAGGAACATTGGCATGTTTGTTGGGATTTTTACAATGACGGCAACATGGGTTGGTGGAGGATACATTAATGGGACGGCAGAGGCTATTTACACAACTGGCCTCGTCTGGTGTCAAGCTCCTTTCGGATACTCACTCTCCCTTGTTTTTGGTACAAAATAGTAATTAGTTCGCTTTTTAATCTCGTGAAGGAGAAAGCCAATTTGATTTAGCCCTATTAAAGTGATGAGTCAGACACAATTGATGCTGATTAGTTTGTATGTAATTTAAAGGGTTTTCGGGCCTGACATGTCAGGTACGCGAAGGCGTACGCTGGAGACCATAATTTAATTAAGCCATGAGTCTTGGTTTCGTTGTAGTCATCTTTCGTTACGTTAAAGAGATTAGTGGGTAATTCAACCTTCTTTGTGTGCCCAGAGGATTTGAGTTCCATAGGCTAACCTAAATTGTATTTTCGAAGGTGGAATTTTCTTTGCCAACAAAATGCGAAAACAAGGCTACGTAACCATGCTTGATCCACTCCAAGATGCATTCGGAGAGAGAATGGGAGGTCTACTATTTTTGCCAGCTTTATGTGGAGAAGTCTTTTGGTACGTCCTTAAGGTTTTTTTCAGGTCAGCACTGTACAAAGCCAATTGGCAGACCTTTATCGGATTTACTGATCCAGCACAAAAACAGAATATAGTACTACTCGTATTGAAATAGACATAGATTTAATTCACTCACTTGAACAGTAGTAATGAACAGAATCTTTATAGTATAGTGACAATTTTGAAAATCGGCCGTCAATTAATTGATCTCCAGTCGCCCGGTGCCTTAGTTGCTCTTTGAGAAGGCGTTCTGAACGGTACGAAATAACAGATGGACTTTCCCAGGGTCACATGTTCATAATGACGGAAGTTAAAGACAGCATAACATATAGATTGCAATTGTGATATGTCTTTATGCGGCGGCTGTATTACAAATGAAGCATTCTGAACTGAACTTAAATGTGATCTTACGAAATCGAAAACTGTGCCAAGTCGAAATCGAAGTTTGTCTTCTTACGTTCTTGGAGTTTACTTTCTTTTTAATTATAAACCAGTCATTGAAATGATGAATCAGAACTTTAGCACTGAATAAATGTCCGTGCTTTGATATTTAGTCCAATTTAATTACTTTTGGAGTTATGATTTTTGATCAAAACTTAATACGAAGTAAGAGGATATTTTTTCTGGAGGATTTTCCATCTTGTATGTTACATTGTGTTGATAAGACGGGGTGTAATTTTTTTAAAACGAAATTTCTGTTGTGCCATGATAGGGCTGCAGGTATTTTGGCAGCCCTCGGTGCTACACTGTCTGTCATAGTTGATATGGAACACAACACGAGTGTGATCGTGTCAGCTTGCATTGCCGTGTTCTACACACTTTTCGGTGGACTCTACAGTGTGGCTTACACCGATGTCATCCAACTGTTCTGCATTTTTATCGGCCTTGTAAGTCCTGAACTTTGTCATTTCATTCCAGACATCTCATCACTACAAACACTTTATATGATAATGTCAAATTGAAAATGACACTTTAGTGGCAGTACGCCTGAACGTGCTTTGCGATATATAGCATTTCCGAAATGTCTTGAGTGTTGAGTAAATCAGGATGAGTAATTACGTATCACATGGATAATGCGATTTTGACACCTTTCTCGTTTACTTTGAACTATCGTTAAATTGATCTGAAAATGCTCGGCGACGATAACGATTGAAAATGGGGAAGCCAAACTTCGGGAATTTTTAAAGTGATTCATTACTTCGATAATCCTCAACCTTTAAGTTTTAAGTCAAGAAATTATAAAAAATAGCGTACGAACAGTCAATTAAACGATTTTAATTATTTATTTCATTGATCACTTTATTAAATTGTCAGATCAATTTTAAGTAGAAATTCTAAAATAACACTTCACAATCCATTTAACACAGTCAATTGTAACTTGGTGTTTATGATATCGTAGTGGATGTGCATTCCATTTGCTCTATACAATCCAGCCGTAGGGTCACTCAAGGAGGCTTCTGAAACTGATTGGATTGGAACAGTAGATCCAAAGCTTTATGGACAATGGGTTGACTACGCGCTACTCTTGGTATTTGGTGGGATTCCGTGGCAGGTGAAGATAACATTCAAATTTGGATTTGTAGATGCATCATAACTATAACACGATACAAGACCATGTCGCAATATTATCTTTGCAAATATAGCAACTTTTCCATGGAAAAATATTTTACGTCCAAGCCGCGATTTGATTTGAATTTTGTTTTCGTTTCAACAAGTGATGACTCCAGACGATTTGGATGGAATGGTGCTAGGTTGTTGTACTCATTGGACTTACCTCTTCGTGTGTGTGTCTCGTCGTGAAATTCACGAAGATAAATTAAGTCACATACAGTTTCCAATACTCTTTTTTCGACCTTGGTTTAAGTAAAGATGCCTGGGATTTGTATAACAAAAAAATTGCCATGAAAAGTCCGACCCCCGTTCTATAAAATTAATCATGGAGTCTTAGAACTTAATGCCGGTATCGATTTCTCATAATGGGTTAGAACTAGTTATTCAGAACATATAAGTAGACAGAGAAATGAAATGCAGCACCGTGGTTGTATATGTATGTCAGCATAACACTGAACACTGAACTTTCACATAACCAAAGTGAAAGTCCCCGAGTGTAGTATTAGTATTTGCAACGCGAAACTTTTGAATTTGTATTTCTGACAAATAAATTGATTTATTCATATCAGTTCTCACTCAACGGTAGACAACTTCTCTTACATTATTTATGGCACATCCACAGAATTTGCACGACTGGAAACTAGTTTTCGACCTAATTCTGAATTTATTTCAAATTTAGGTATATTTTCAACGTGTCTTGTCAAGTAAAAGTGCGTTCAGGGCACAAATCCTCTCTTATGTGGCTGCCGTCGGATGTTTCAGTATGGCTTTGCCACCTGTTCTTATTGGAGCAATTGCAAAAGTTACAAGTAGGGGAGATCTAATATTTATTCAGAAGACTAATGTATATTTGTTCTTTTCAGTAATTGACCATGTGGATATTTTAAAAATTTCTTAGGGTGGAATGAGACGGACTATAATTTCGGAGATGGATCAACACCGGAGACTAATAAGCAATCCGATATGGTTTTACCGTTGGTCATGAAATATTTGAACCCGGGTGTTGTCTCATTCTTTGGACTTGGAGCAGTTTCGGCTGCCGTAATGTCTTCTGCCGATTCGAGTGTTCTATCAGCCTCTTCTATGTTCGCCCGTAATGTGTACCGGCTAATCTTCAGGCAAAGGGTAAAGAATGACATTTACTTTTCTGCGTAAAATAATCCTGAGTCAGATTTTCTCTAGCAAGAACCACTGATTTGCGTTTGAATGTCTTCAACCTACGTACGTACTTAACATGGTGGCAAAGATATTACGCAATAAATTCAAGGAAACGGGCCAAATATTGATCAATGGATTTACTGTACGAAGTGAATATAAATAAAGGGTTTCTAGAACTGCCAACCAATTAAGTTAAGCTGAAATCCTCGTGCGGGAAAAAATGATATCGAACATTTCTGTACAGGCCTCAGAAATGGAGATAATTTGGGTTATGCGTGTCTCTATTTTCGTCGTCGGAGCATTGGCGACGATAATGGCTCTCACTATACCCAGCATTTATGGACTTTGGTAAGTATAGAACTACGTTGAACAGTTACTACAGGGTGGATCAAAGAACGAAGGACCTTTCTTCAAAGACTGTTCCTGTTTCATGAAATCATTAACTTTAGTCAGCTACTGTGCTTAGGATTTGTAAAGAAAAATGTGCTTGTATTAACTTTCGCATTTCGGCTCAGAAGTGCCTGGTATGACTATACATTCATACGGAGTATCCCAAAAGTGGGCAACTTTTGGAAATAACGAATCGGATGTACGATCTTTTAAGGGTTGATTTCATGAACGTAATATAGATAATATATGGCTTCATATTGACGCGGTGCAATGGTGCACATGCAGAAACAGAATTTACTCTGGTCCACCCTAACCCTATAGAAAGTGCAGATTTCTACCTTTACCTACCACTTTCTTGGGTCTTAAATAATTCAAATGTAAGTTTTATAGAGTTTCTCTTTCACCCTTTTCCCCTATGAAGGACCATGTGTTCAGACTTGGTTTACGTCATTCTGTTTCCTCAACTTCTGATGGTGGTTCATTTTCGACATTATTGCAATACTTACGGGAGTTTGGCAGCTTACATCATTGCCCTATTCTTCCGACTTGCGGGTGGTGAAGTCATGCTAAATCTCCCGGCTCTCATGCGTTATCCTTACTATGATGAAGTGGACAATGTTCAACTTTTTCCATTCCGAACATTTTGCATGATTCTCTCTCTTGGTACTTTGGCTGGTATATCTAAACTCACTGACTGGCTCTTCCACACTGGGAGGCTTCATCCAAAATATGACTACTTTAGATGCGTTGTCAATATTCCTGAAGACCGGCTCAAGGTAAAATCTCCAGTGAACTCATTCCTTTCATAACTTTCATTATGTTTGTCAAGTGTCAAATTTAATAAGATAAACTTTTGAAGGTTGATGAGCCACATGAAGGGGAAATGACGGTGATGACAGCAGCTATGATGGCAAAGTATTGTGCCATGGAAGAAATGAATGGACGTGTCAACCCAGCCATGAGTGACTCGGATGAAGACTCTAATGGGAAAGGAAACGGCGGGTTACAAAAAAGTAATAGTAAAGGCGGCGGGACGAACCGTCCGTCGACGCAACCCTTGAGTGAAGATGAAAATGAGAAAAGACCCGGGGGTGTCAAAAGCGTGAAGCAATACCAGACTAAACTTTAAAATCTCCGTAACACTAAAACCTATGCCTCAGACTCAAAATAGTACTGAACAGTTTTTCTTCCATCCGGTCATTATGTCATTTATTTTTAAGGTATTATTGGAAATCGTGGGTAGGAGATAGCTCTTTCCTTATTGATTTTTTTATTACATTGCATCTACACTCTACACCTGAGTCCAGGAAACTTTTCCCGACCTACACATTGAGTTGCTAGCAAACATGGCATAATCCCTATCAAAAATCGGATCGATTCTTGTTCAGTGAGCATTGGATATCCATAGGACTCTAGGTTACGAAGGAATACAAATAGCGAAGTGGTTTTGACGTGTGTCTAAGTGGGACTGTGGGCACGATTTACTTGGCCAACCCAACCCGACAAAACCCGAATTTCTGGCCAAGTTGTTAGGAGAAGAATGAATGAGATTGATTAATCAACCCTCAGACGGCAAAATCGATTTTTGTCTTTTTCGATCAATATCTAATTCGATTTGATTCGAAGGACGAACTTTTACCGGAGGCAAAAACTAAAGTGGATTTTCTATCAAGCATTAAATAAGTTGTAAAGTAACCTCGGTGAACGTTATCGGTGTCTAAATGTCTTTCCCGAAATTGGTTACATGTTATATCATTGCTCAGTAATACGAACTACTAATCGAATCCGACCGAAACCAATAGTAATAAAACAAGATGGGCTCAGAAGGATTACGAATATGGATTACCATGGTCCATCGAATCCATGCCCTTGACTTAATGCATATCAGCAAATGTGTCCTTTACTCCCAAACGAGGAAAGCGCAACTAATACATATCAATGTTAACTCAAAATGAACGATCTCAATTTTATAGAAATAAACACGGGATGTGAATCTAGTCATTCTGCCCAGTAGTCCCAGTAGCAGAAAATCTAGTACGTAGTCGATGTACTGGTCGTAGCAGTGTAACACTAATTATTTACGTATTGTGAATTTGACCCACACCCTTACATGAATCTCAATGACCTGATTCCTCCGTCATCCAGTATCGATACATATCAAAATGAACGCTAGGACAAGCGATCCCTTCTTAATACGAACGTAATACCTTGAACGCATTTCAGTGCGATAAATTGTAATCTAGATGTTATCTCTGTGGCACAAAAATATTTAGTAAACTACATAAAAATTAGTAACAGAAAACTTAAATGATGAAAACCGGTGCATTGTAGCGATACACACGCCAGTTTGGGAAAAACGTCATTTCCACGACAAAAAAGTTTATAGAAAATTCATTTTTAATTATTTTTATTGACAGATCTGGACTATCTGTTCCAAACTTGTGTAACTAGTTTTGAGCAACAGCGTAATACTTTCAAATGTGAACAAAGGCAGGTCCTCAATATACAAGTATTCATCACTCCTGAATCTAGTACCTGTCAATAACTTTTCAGTGATCATTTCTTGGGTACATATCCGGACTCAAAAGAAAATGAGCATCCAGTACCTGCACTCTTTAGCTAAATTTCAGGATGTGCTGAATTAATAAATCAGGATTCAAAATAAATTTTAATTTTTTTGGTTATATTACATTTCAAATTTTATTCAGATTCGGAAAAAAAGTAATGGACAACTAAAAACTTAGAAAAGATTCGGAACACATGTCCTTTCAGTTAAACTGTATTTTTAAATGTCTAAATCTCATCAATGAATTTGTCTTCTGTATTTGAGGGAACGTTTGGCGAATATAGTCGGACGCTTGATTCTTAAACAAGACCATTGCTGGAATTAGAGCAACCATACTCAGGAATTTTTATAGACATTTGTACTGGCTCATGACATTCCCTTTAATGAAAGTTCTACCTTCCATTTGAGGGTTATACCGATGTAGCGCAATAATTGTTACTGCTGTCCAGAATTCACTAAAACTGAAAGTCTGCCTATACCTTGTAGAAAGTGCAAGAACAAAAATTAAACGTTTCAAAGTTTCATCTAAAAAAATTGAAGTTTTTGTTGTATTATCGACATAGATCTCTAGTCAGTGTATATGATAGCTACAAATAGAAATGTACAGCGTCAGATAATCATACCTGCCTGGATATGTTCAATCTGCTCTAACCTAATAGAGAACCAGAAATCCGTTGAAAATAATTCCTAGTCGCAAACGTAGTGAAGTTATATTGGATAATAATAAGGATATGTGTCTAATTGCTAAAATTACAAAGTACAAGTATGTACTACTATATATAGATGTTAATTAAGAGATTTGTGGGTGCTTTGGAAAGTTCTGGTTGGAATGACATTGGGGACAACGAAACACTAATGAGAAAATTATTATGATGGATCGGATATGTGATGCGTCCAGAGAAACCTACAGAAACTATCAGACAGAGTTAATGCAGTTAAAAAAGATGGTACAGCCTGGAGCTGGAAATATGTTCGTTGGGAAAGTATAGTAGTCGAAATATACATATCAAATGTAATATTACCATGTGTTGAGAGTGTCTACATATTATATGTAAAATGTAATAGTTTTAAAGGGAAAGTCGAAGTTCTTCGTGATTTAGAAATCAATGTTACTTATAAGCACAGAAAAACTAAAAGTTGTACTTGTTCAATCTAAGGGGTTGACTGTCAGTCGAGAACATTGTAACTGCAATTGCAATCAATTGTTAGACAGTGAAAATATTCAAAATTATCATATTCCTGTTCTTGAGATGAGATAATAGTGAAAAAACAATAAACATGTTGGATGGTACCGGAAAATCAGACTTCTAGAAAGTTCTCACTCCAAATTTTTGGAAATGCTTACTTAAAAGTCAGACTATGTCTTTCGTTTGATTGGAAGTTAGAACCTAGTAGTTTTGGCCCCCTGCTATACAATTGCATTTTATTTTTTGACAGTTCTACGCACAACACAGGCATATTATACAATTTGAAACTTTATTTGTGCATTCTAGAGCTTCAGTATAGACAGAACTGCACATTTGTTTCACAGTGCGTTTAACGTCAAATCCTATTAAAAGTCAAAATTTATTCCATAGCTTGGCTTCAGTGTCAATTAGAATTGAAAACTTCCGTGACCAATATTCCAGAAGCTGAAAATTTTCTCAGTTTTGCTCTTGGTTTGTTAAAACTACTCTAATAATAAAGGCACAAGCAAACATACTACTGTAAACATTCATAATTTCATAAATGATGTTTGATTTTCTCATGCATGACTCACAAGAAAGTGAGAAAAGCAAGTTAATACATAGCAAACGGAAATTCTTCTGTCGGATTTTAGGGCTCGATCTTCTTGCGTTATATTTATACCTCTACATTTTGTTTTTTATGGGGTTCATATTTTGCTTCCTGTGTGCAAGATAATTATTGTGGTAGTTTCCAATGAGAAAAATTGCGATAACGAATAAATTTGTTCCTACCTGATTGTATGCACGCACAGCAAGGATAAAATTACAAGCACCAAAAGGCTTTAATTCTCTTCCAGTCATCATTTATTTTCGGCCATACCTGTCAGAAATAACTGTTAACTCAGCCTTATACCCAATTCTCATAAATCATCTACAAAGTCAATAAACCAAGACAGCGGCATTCCTCAAAAATCGTCACTCTTTATTGCAATCCATATCACACAAAATTCCGTAGTAGTAATGACATGGGAAAATACTTACGACCAAACAACAACAAAAATACTTTTTGACTTAACTAATTAACAACAATAGTAACGCACGATTCCGAAACAATGTGACTGATTACCCTGAAACTTTTCATAAATATCTCAGTCGGTTTCATCAAAAACATGGATTGTGCGAGTGATGTTTCACAGGGAAATCATGCAGAACAATACAAAATAATATTAAGAGTAAATAATCAGTCTACACCACGCACTAGTAAACTTGTCAAATATACTTCATGACCCGTGTGCGTTTTGCGTTCGAAACAGACAAAGTTGAGAAGGAAGTTGTAATCGGAAGCGTAAAAAATTAAATATTTAGCACATTTATATAAATTACTACATTTCAACTACAAATAGGAGCTGTGCAGTTGCAGTGTGTTTGGTTGAAACGGATGAAGGTCACGTTCAATGTAATACAAAGGAGTCCACGCTCCACATTAATTTTTTCTTCTCCTATCCTGTTTTATGAATGACGCCCTTTTGGAGGCAGACGAAATAAAAAAGCTTGATTTCCCAAGAGGGGTTTGCTTCTTGTACGTTAGTTGCTGAAGACAAATAACCAAGAAGACACAGGCAAGGCAACTCATCAACCAAACTCTTATAACATTAAAAACTCGGATTTTTGTGTGTCAGTGGTCAGACAACCAGTTTCTGCTCTCATGGTGTGACCTGATATTTTGACGTTTCACAATTATGGGTAGAAGTTGAATCGCAAGTTTTCCCCGTCATTAGGTCAGCGATAAGTTAACTTGGCACGAAAACAAATCTAGAAAAATTTCACTTTCACAACGGGTTAAAAACATCCAAGTATGACCGGCCGGCCGGTAGTTCATCATTGCGGACGTGATGAAAGTCGCATGTGTGTTTTCGTGCGTATACATAAAAAAATAACTTTCCATTCATCCTTTTTCTTCTCACTTTCAATCATCCTTACTATTTTGAATTATGATTTGTTTCATCCTGAATGTGATTAGTCTACAAACCCACTTTGTTCGTAATTTAGTGCTTCTGTACTGTGGTACCCATTTCTGTCCCAAAACCATTTCCTCGCATGCTAGTTGTTTCCTTACTTTTTTATGTACGACGTATGGAACACTGCAACTGAAGGGACAATATTAGGACTCACTTTTGGAAGCCCTTGAGTGTCTATGGGTGAGTCTACGTATTTCTCTACAGGACTACTCCTTGCAAATTTCAAGGGCGTGAATCCCTCAAGGTACTCATTTTCTGCTGCTCGACTCGGCCTGTATGTTGAAGGCACTGGCACCACAGATTTTATTGCATTTGGTTTTGGTTTGACCGGAGTAACCGGAAGTGCTTTTCCTGTTCTCCTCGCACCGTCCACAAGGTAACTTTTACCGGGTGAGTCAGAATAACGGGCACTCTGAGTCTGTCGATTGTAATCGTCACTCATTCTCTGAGCTTCACTTCGGTACGAACTTAAGGGAGGAGGGGGATTTTTAACCGGAGAACTGTAAACCGGGGTTGGTGGACGGTAGCTTCCATCATGCCCTTGACCATAGGTGTCCTTTGGTGCTTTATAAGTATAGGGTGATTCATGTTTTGAGTGAGACTCATAGCTGGTCGTCGGGACTTTGTAAGTAACCTTAAGTGCTTGGCTCCCTACGGGTTTTGGAATTTGACTGTGACCACCCCTTCTGTATTCTTGTTCCTTAGAAGTCGTGTACGGTTTCTTGGGACTCGTGTTGTAATCAGGTTTCGGTGGCCGAGTAGACGAACTCGTTGATCTGTAACGACTACTGTATTCTGGTTTAGGTGAGGGTCCTCGATATTCACGGCTCGATTTGGAAGATCGGTAGGACTCTGCGGAGGTGTACTTCGAAGGTGGTCCATAAGGCTTCGAGGATGGTTTATAACGTTGCTTCTCGTAAGATGCTGTTGAACGGTAGTCTCCTTTCGTTGGACTGTAGGTTGTGCTTCCTGCAGTTTTTGACTTCGTGCGACCGCTATAACTTCCACCGGTCTCCCGACTCGGTTGCTCAGAGCTCGGGCGACGCTTTGGGTGAGATAGAATTACACTTGGACTTTTATAAGATGGGGAATGACTGCTATATCCAGGTGCTGGAGAGTCATATGGGTGACTGGAAGAACGGTAGTCTTGACTTGATGGATATCTAGACCGGTAAGTCTCTTTTGAGTAATCCTTTGGTCGTGGACTTGGGGAGAGTTTACTATGTTGGGGAGGGTAGGTCTTATAAGGTGGGGGGTTTTTACTATGTTGGGGAGGGAAGGTTTTATGACGTGGCCCGTCATAATTTTTGGATGGACCATTATAGCTGGAACTTGGGGGAGGGTTGTAATTAGAAGGTGGGGAATTATAGTTGGACGGAGGTGCGTTGTACGCAGGGGAATTACTTTGGTAGTTCGGTGATGGGGAATTATAGTTGGATGGGGAAGGGTTATAATTGGATGGGGAAGTGTTATAGCTTGAGGATGGGGAATTGTGGTTTGGAGGAGGAGGATTGTACCCAGATGAAGGTCCATTGGACGAGGGAGGAGGATTGTACCCAGAAGAAGGTCCATTGGACGAGGGAGGAGCGTTGTGTGGTGGGGGGTTTGCATTATAACTCGGCCAAGAGGATGATGGATTGTAGGATGGACCTGAACTGGGGTGGTTATAACTTGAGGAGGGGGGAATGTTATTACTGGGGGGCAGTGGCGGAGGATTACCAGTGGAAGGAGCATAGCTAGGAGAAGGAGGGTTGTACCCACTGGATGGGTGATTATTACTATAGGGAGGAGGTGGGTTATTATAATTAGTATCTTGGATATGATTCGAAGTAATCTGAGTATTATACGATGGAGCCGGGTTTAGACTCGAATGCCCGGAGCCGTGATAACTGTTGGCTGATCCAGAGTATGAATTGACTTGTCCACTATTCGAATTTCCGTTGGGGGAGTACCCTTGCGGCGATGGGTTTTGGTAAGAGTTCGAAGGGGTTTGATGAGTCGGTCCATGAGCATAATTAGGTTGCTGTTGGTTCGGTGTTTGGTACCCTGGCCCTGACCCTTGTGCCTGCTGAGGAGGGTACTGACCTCTGGATGAATCGTAAGTGTTTCCATTCGTCGGATAGGTATTTCCTCCGTTTGGAGATGGCCCAGACGGTGGGTAATGCCCTCCCGGTTCATTGAACCCGACAGGGTTCTGAGGGGCAGGGTATGTGTTTCCCGGAGTTTGGTAAGAATTCGCCGGAGTGCTGTAGGAGATAGGCGCGGGGTTGAAAGAATGGCTTGGAGAGTTGAAACCGGAAGTTGTGGCTTCGAGTTTTGGGCCTGTTGCTTGTGCTGCTCTATAAAAATGTGTAAGTACATTATACAACTATCTGTCAGAGCATTGCTGGAAAATATCTAAAGATTGAAATTGGGCGCACCTTGGTACGCTGGTGCAGCGGGGTATTGTTGATTTGGTTGCTGGTAATTATTGGGCTGTGGCTGTCCCCATTGTGAAGTCGCCTGTTGGAAACCTGGGTTTTGTGGTTGTGGTGGTGAGGGATTGTAAGGCGGCTGTTGCTGGTGTTGTTGGTGTTGGTTTTGGACATGTTGCTGGATTTGTTGTTGATGTTGATGTTGGTGCTGTGGTGGTGGCGCCAAATAATTATGCTGTAGTGGTGTATAAGCTCCGCCTTGCAGGTTTCCTCCAACCGGGGGAAAAGAAACTGCTGGTACGGGTGCACCAACGGAAGCTGAACTTACCGGTTGCTGGTGCTGTTGAATGGTGGCATCAGTTCGGACGCCATTCATACCAGGCACTGCCGCAATGACTTTATTTGGAGTAGATGATGATGAATAGATTGGATCTGGATATTTTACCAATGGGTGGTCCGGAGGGACATTGCCTATTTATCATGTTAAATATTTTTGTTCAGTTATTGCAAACATAGAGACGGGTTAAACTCTCAGAGGAAAGAATTCTTGATTTTTTAAAATGTTCCTGTCACCACCGAGTGAAAAGCTTGACAGTATTGACATTTAAAATACTACATATAATTATTCTTTACTCTGAGATTGGCCTCGCAAAAAAGGATTCTGGATTTGAGTGAATAACAGTCAAAACAAGTACTAAACTACTCATGCCGTTGTATTTTCTAAGGGATGTGATCGTGTGAATTTTTTCTTGGGGTTCATGGACACACATGAATGGAAATAATTTTTGTACAGTTCAAACATAATTGGGAGACTTTGTACAGGAAATCTATTTCTCCATTAATTAATTTGATCATAGGAAAGTCAAATGTAAAAAAGTTGTTAATATGATTCTTTGTACATCGTTATTGGGAACGGTGAAAGCACACAAAAGCAGCAGATAGATTGAAGACAGAAGCAATGTGAAAATACGAGTGCTATATTGTTTTGGAATATTATTAGGTACATTAGGTACTAGATTACGAGGTTTATTACAATCTATATTACAATCTATATTACAATCTATATTACAAAACAATTTCCTTGATTGCTCTGTCAAGTACGAGATATTATTATCCATACCCCAAATAAGTTCCTATCTTCTAATATTATTTCATCTAAGACTGACAGTAGTTAGTTAGTTAGTTCTTTTGTTTAGGCCAAGCATTAGAAACCGAAAGTAGTTAATTCCATCAAATATTTTCTGGGGTCTGTAGGGTGTGCGTTCCCTGGGCGGAAATAAATTTTATTTTATTTGAGGTATCATTAAACTCAAGCCGGCAAGAACCTGTAATTTTGAATAAATACATTTGAATGTCAGTCACTGCAAAAAAAATTCGCATACGTCTGCTGGATGGTGCTATTCTCATATTTATGGAATATTCTGAAAGTAATATAATGAACCACGCTTAAGTGACATAGCAGAAGCCCGGACTTTTCTACGAGAGGTTACAAAATATGTAATTTTAAATCAATTTGACTTGTCGAATCGTTTCGGTCCATCCGCGCTTCGAGTTTTTGTCGGTAACAAGTGACTATGACTATGAGATCAAACAATTAGTTTCAAGCTTGAATTTAGAGCACACACTTACTATCTTCAGGTCTTGACGATTGTACAAAGCTAATATTCACTTATGTGCATAATACATATATACCGAATAGTTTCAGAAAGACAGCAAAAGTAAGATCAGCACATGAAAAGCACATGGCGAAAGGTGTTTGGACAAGAGAGGAAACGAGCCCGTATTATGTGCAATATGTAACAATGTTTTGCTGGTAATACCTAACTGAACTGTAAGATAAGTACCTCCAAGGAGTAGTCTGGCAATGTTACCAATGCTTCTTGTACTTCGATTTACTTCCTGTGGATCTGTAACAGTAAATTTATGAATCAGTTATGTCATATTTCAATGTTTAAGAAAACTCTGGCGTAAATTATTCTCCAGTTACACCTCCCCACAGGACACCTAGAAACAAACGTGGCTCGTAATTTATTTTAACCAGTTCACATTTACTTAAATCTATGGACGACCATTATCTTCATATCTTATCTTATCTTCGAAGAAATTCAATTCTTTATTCAAATCGGTGAAAATTAAAACATTGTCAGGAACAGACTTCTATCTTATCAAAATTCACCTCTCGGAAGCCCATCGAGCAGCTTAAGATGCACACAAACTAATATTTTGTTTGCAAGTTGCTTGAAGAAACGTGGCAGGTTCATTCGAAAACTATAGAATCTTGAGAACCATCCCATCTAAACGCTCTAGTGATAATATATTTCTTTGGGTCACGATAACATTTAATTGCTCAATGGGTAATTGTGTTTATTTCTCGAAAACAACCGCTCCGAGATAATGGCATATTGAAATATCACGGACTCAAATTTTCACTTTAAGTGTTGTACGCGAGACGCTCCAATACATTGTATGCAAAATCGGAACCGCGAAAACAGGAAACACTATTTATAAGTTCGGTTATGCCAGGTATTCAATTAATCAACTCGACGACCAAGTCAATTGTATCTCTTAATTGGCATCATATAATCGTAACATGACTAAGCGATTAAGCAACATGATCAGAACTGGTAACTCAAGTATTATTACTATTGGGGAAATGAAAATTCAATTACAACTTATGCAAATTAGTCTGGAAGATTATCATATCACTATAGAGGATTACCGTTAAACCTGATCTACGACTTGCTAAAAAACCGGAACATTGCAGAGTCTGTTTATACAATGAAAAGATGTAGACAATAAACCTAACCGGTTTAAGTAATGTCTAGGAATATATGAACAAGTCGTGTACAACGAGTGTGGTTGACAATGTCCGACTCATGATCGGATAAATTAATGTTAAGCTTTAACTTCCATTCTTATGAAATGTATTAAATACATACGCAATTCGCATTACAGTATACATTGTTGGCATCAAGTTTTAAAAACCAACCCTGTTGTAGATTTAAGGTTACGTTCCACATGAATTGACGGATTACTTCACTGACCTACTCAGTCAAAAATCAAAAGACTTGTCTAAAGTGTATCTTTCACGTTTTGCTCCGCTCATAATTTCAACCCAAAGTATCATGAGTCCATGTTAAGTATTTTATAACTATCACTGTCCAACAGAACTATGCGTTCGTGACTGTGCTTTCGTTTTTTTTCTTAATGACAGAGAGACAATAAGACGACTAAAAGTTATTCACAGTTGTATCGATGTGTACTACCGCTTGCTGTTGAAGCCATTACTCAATGCTGGGCAATTGACCCTTCTAGCATGCATGGTGATTCTCTTAAAGCGAGTTATTTTTATATTCTCTTACTCGCACTATCATTGCCTTGACCAACCAAGTGGGAGTTCTATTAATTCTCTACAAAAACTACGCAATGGACTATGAGAAAAGACCCACAATAGTTTTCTGACGTTTGAATGAATTATTTAATGTAAAAGATCCTGCGTTTTTCTATCTTTCTAAAAACGCAACCCCCAGTCAAAGAGAATTAAATTTATTTTGGTACCTTCATTCGGATCGACTTCCTTTGACGAACTGTCCTCACATGATACAAATGAAAGCAGCACAACCTAGACGAAATAAACATGATTTCTGTCATTTCAAGCTACCACACATGAATCCGAATTTCGTTTTGTAAATCCAAATTTCGATTTGTAATTTCCTATGTATTTTGTACTCACCAGTAACAAAGCACAAATTATCCGAGGATCCATTTTTGAGTTGATCACTTATTGCCCAAAATCAATAAATTTCCATGGACGAACGGAAGTGTGTGTTGTTGTCACAGAAGATCACTAAAACGTATTGTGTCGTCCTCATCAACTGCAATGTAGTTCTGTACCTTAAACTCACTCAGTCAGAAAGATGATTCTGACACACTTTTGATCAAGAACTGGTGGGACGAAGTAAATTGTTTCTTGTTTTTATTTAAATGTAATCACATTTTCATTAAGTTTTCTTGTGCACCTTCGCGAAACACTTGGGGACCACTGATACTCAAGGAGTGAAAGTGGCTTCTTTATAAACAAACATTCATACAATAGACAGCATAAAAGTTGATTTTCTTTAATCCACAGGTAGGGAGTGTTTAGTGTGAAAATGTTTAGTAATGCAGTTAAGCTTAACGTTATTGCGGGAATGACTTTGATAATTTGGGGGTTCAATTCACGTGCATTTCCCACCTTGCTTTTTCCTACGGCTAAAAGTTTTGGCAAACTTCAAGATGCAGTCAGAATTTTAAAAATTTATGTTTCTCTGGTGGGCCATGTTGTACACAGACGGGGTTTGATTCAGTCCACTTGAAAACCGGTTTTCCAATTCAATAAAAATTGCTCATGTCACAGTCACATCTCCACGATTCTGCAAATCAGCTTTCTTCATATTGAAATGATCGAACACTCACCTCAAGGCTTACATAGGATTAGAAAACACATTATGAAAACTTTGGTTTTTATTAATATTGATTCTTACAGTCATCCATATAGACTCAGAATTCTCGCTACTATAAAAATACCAGTTCTTATGTATAAAGTTCGGGGAACATCCGTCTAGTACAACTTTAGCATCACATGACTTCTAAGAAGCTTATTCTGACCACAACAATCACAGCTAAAACGTCGTAACCATTTTAGGATTTTAGACTGTTGTGCAAGCGACCAAGTGGCGAGCAGTGAAATGCAGTCAGTTTACTTTCTGTTAAAAAAGAAATTTCACAGGAAAACATCTGTCAAGATTACCGAAGTGCAATTCGCATATCTGCATTTTGATGAAAATATTATAAAAGGAAGTTTTTCTTATTGGCATCAACATTAAATTTTGTGCCAAAATTTCTCCATCCAATGTCAACAACTTCTGCATTTATTAATGCAAGTGCAATCACCTTGGGAGAGAAATCATTATTGCACTCTGAATTGCAGATGTCCATCGTAACCAGTTCATTGTACAAATATGATTATAGTGTAGTTTGGCTAGTAGACAAGCATATTTCAAGTTCGTCCTGATGATTTGGATTAGAGTCTATTTCTATTTCCTTTACAAAGCCACATGAGTCATTTATTAGTGAATTAGTGCAGATTCGACCTTAGTACCTGGTTTTATTTAGCATTGCGTCACAATTGGGTTTATGGTTGAGAAAAACAAATCTTAGCTTTTCCTTGGAGTGATCTATTTTTTTTTGTCTAAAATGGTCATTTTTCAGCAGGGGTTTGAGAACGAACTATTTTGCTAAATATTAATTCAAAAAGCAAATACCTCATCTTTACCCTGTAGATATTTTAAGGTTGGATTATTACGACTCATAAGATTTGAATTAGAATTTCATTTTCTGCAAATCAAATTTTAATGATGAAAATCGGCGATAAGATGATGTGCAGATGACATGATATTAAATAACTAAAAACAACGATGTACTAGTTTCATTGCTTGAAGGCTATCCATGCGTTTCTTATATTGAATTTAAACATGTTTCGGATATCTCCAGTGATGGTTCTTTGAACAATTCAGTCTTTATTGTCCAACGTTTCAGTGGCTTGCTGTTTCTTTCATCGGGGACTCCAGAAATACGATAACATGTAAAAACGAAGAGTAAGTAATCGACAAGGACCTACCGAGACATATTATATTCTCCGTACAAATACTAAAAACTAGAAAATATTAAATTTAATTTTACAGAGTTTTTTTTTTTGTAACCATCACTCGAGATACCCGAAACTTGTTTAACTACAAGAAGTATAGTTTCTTTGGTAGCATCATTCTACAATTAATTTCAAAGGTATTACAGTTGCCACATTGAATGATACTTTTTTTTTTTTTATTTAGTCATTACACGACATCCCCGAAGGGTCCTTACATCGCGAGTGGCAAAATCATGTAGATTAGAGTAGCAAAATCATGTAGATAGAAAGACTCTATGCATGTTATTGTTTGTGGCATTGACCTGCACTTCTAACAGATTTTGCTGGTTCCCTTAGTCATTATGTCACCTACTTGAAATATTAGTTTAGTTTTTCTCCATACCTGATACAGATTTGAAAGAAAGTTTAATAAACATGTTCCGCAAAAGTTAAGAGAGTATACTCTTCGTGTGAAGCGGAAATTAAAAACATTTTATTGAGACAAATGTTCATTAAATTGTCAGCACTATCGAATGGTTTATGATTTAATTGACTAGACAAGTCCCTTTTATCTACACATTTAGATTCAGTATTTCAAGTGTCGACTGTGTAAAGATAATGTCTTCTTGGAACACTCAATAAAAAATGTCGTCTACAATTCCTTCAATTCAGTTCAAGTCCAGTGTTTCTCCGCGTTGAAGCACATAGTAAAACCACCGGTGCTTCTAATTTAGACGTACGACTGGATAAGCATACGGTTGAAACGATACCATCTACTAAAAAAAGCACAGGGACTTCCTCCAATAAATAGCAATACTATCAACTTTACCAAATTGTCGAGAGGTCCTAAAACGTGAAGCTTTTGGCTAGGAAAGTTACGTTGAAACTTTGAATTTCCTTAATTCTCTTCATCATTATCAGGCATATAACTTGAAATTCCATCAGGTATGACGGAAATGGTTCTTTCCCAGTCAAGTTACATAGTTACATCGTCGGTCAATAAGTCTAACAAAAACTCCAAAGTACATAATCAGATTTCCAACCCGGTTGCTTAAATTGACTTAAAGTTCTATTCCAGAGATCAGAGTATTATGAGTTCCAATTTGCCAGTAAAGTCTAAGTTACTTTTGGATTAAAATGAGTTGCCAGTTTATGGTGCAAATAAAAATAAAGCGACCAATGTCTTGCGATTTGGTACAATTTGCATTTTTATTAGATCAACTGGCAATTATCGCGTTGAGGTGCACGACTGCCGTTTAGACGTAAAATTAGATTCTAGGCTTAGTTACACATGTACGATGTACGATTAAGATAACAGTCGATACAATATTATTCAGATTGTAGACAGAAATAGTTCAGTTGAATATATAATTTTGGAAGAAACGAATAACTCAACCTTCCGAAAGTTTTCTTGTCACAGAATTTATTGAACATTTGGGTCGAATATGGCGTTTGCATCTGGTTCCTCTGCTCGTGCTTTATACATTAATTACAGATATTACGAACGTTTATGAATATGATTAGGAAAGTGAGAGTAGAACTGCATTTTTATTGCTCGTGTCATGCCTTCTAACAAGGGATTGGGCTTGCTGACCTTAGTGTAAAAGAAATTGAAATCTGCAGTGAACTCGAAACATGTTTTTAATGACAGAAACGAACAGGAGGAAGGAAGAGCGACCTATAA
Organism: Protaphorura glebata; assembly: GCA_034694305.1. Taxonomy (NCBI): domain Eukaryota; kingdom Metazoa; phylum Arthropoda; class Collembola; order Poduromorpha; family Onychiuridae; genus Protaphorura; species Protaphorura glebata. The sequence goes on along the minus strand of JAQFYE010000897.1, from coordinate 6,790 downwards.
TGTAACCTAGACCTCTTTGTAGTTCATGAACCGAACTGATAGTGTTGGAGCTCATCCATTTATTCATCAGATCATGACTCATAGCGTTCACTACAAAACTACATTGTATGTATGTAGAACTTGCACCAAGTGTAAAAGTCCCTGTACGTGTACCTTCATATCTATCAACTCAGCATGCCCTTTGCAGAAAAATTCTCAGTTTGTCAGTATAAAATGTATACAGCACAATAGACTCGGCCCGCACGATTCTGACAATTAATATTGATACAAATTTTAAGGAATCTTAAATCAAATCAGGTGTGTTCGGGGAATATAAAACATAGTACATTAATGAGCATTCTCTGTAAGGCACGGCTAATATTCGCGTATTTTTCATGAAGAGTTTGTTGGCTTCCGAATTCACCTAGGAAAGGTAACCCCAGCAGTAGGGTAGGCAGCAGAGGAGAAAAGTCTCTTTAAGACAACAGCCATAATTGCTCTGCCCATCTGTCTGAGGAATTGAACTACAACGACGTCAAACTACTGGTCTTAGATTATTAAAAGAAAATGTATTTATCATGATTCTAATCAACGTTTTAAAGGCAAGCGACCGTACTTCTTCAGCAGGGACCCTCTTGGTCCGGATGTTTCGTGGAAAATATCAATTTGGTCACTACTATTTGAACATTTGAAAACTTTGTACCGCAAAGACCTCTTGGAAAATACCAAAAAGATCCGGGGTCAACATCGCCCTCTGGAAACGAAGAAATTTTTGTTTGATAACTCCCTTCTCGAGGAAGCTCGCCAATAGGACAAAGTTTTCTGAATAATAATTTACAGAAAATCATACATTCTAAACTGAACTTAATTTTTAATATTAATAGAATGAAATGATTAATAGAGCGTCTGGATCGATCTAATCGGACGCCTTTATGTGCTTTAGTAGGTAATCCCGCCCTAACCCGTATGATATAACCTGATATATCATGGACACCTTTGAAACATTGTAGTACATATGTTCAATTAACACCTACGCATTACAAATTTCTGACGATTCTAATATCAAATCTCAAACACTCTTAAGTTACTTCTGAAGGAACGTAGTGATTGTGTCGTGCGTTGTATTATCACATTTTCTAGGCGTGAGAAGTTCCTTGTAGGACAGCCGATTACAGATTCGGACTTGCGAATTGGAACTTAAAATTGGAACACAATTAACCGCATGCAATAAGCATAATATTCAATTAATTTGAGATGTCTGATAGGAAGGAAACAATGTCACTTAAAAGACTGCAGCCATCCAATGGCAATCTGCAGAGGTTTCAATTTGAACAAACAAAGGGTCAAACCTTTTAAAATAATCACCGACAGCGTAGGTTTGTCTGGTTAAAGTTTGATGTGTGAGAACCAAACGGCCTGAATATATTTTAGCGTGCAAATCAACAGAAACGAATTTCCGTTCGAGTTTTTACGAATAGCGGAAAGACAAGAAAACTGTGGGTTGAATTGTCAGAATTTTTGCTTACGTAGATTTTGGTGGAATACAAGAAAGAATATTTTGGCCCACCTGCCCAGAACATCAATAATGCAAAATACACGTCATTTGATTCCATACATCACGAAATTATTGTTTTGACTGACATGAGCAAGTTTCCAAGTTACTTTTTCGCACACTCACCTCGTGTGTATCCTCAGAACATTCAATTTCAATGTCATGTCCGTAGTCTACGACACGAGGGGAAATTACAATTGATTAGATTGTTCATTCGTGATCATTATAGGGATTGCTGAACGTGACTCAAATAAGAATAATGTCACTTTTCGCTCGCACATGGTAGCAAAGTAAACTTGTTCAAGATCAAGGTAAGAAATGTACAACGTGCTCCAACAAGAAGCATGAAAATTATTGAGAGTGAGAGTGACCTTTTTCGTTAATGAAGGAAAATGAAAGGGGGAATATCGTGGTCAAATCAAACGTCAATTTGTTTTCTTGATACAGTCGGAGAGATTTTGGTCCACAATTGTATTCATTTGTCATAACAGGCAGTATTTAAACTGGTGGTTGGAAATTAGTTAATATGCATTACTGAAATGTTGTCAGAAGCATGAGTACTAGGAGTTCTATTGATTTACAACTAACTGTCAAGAACGTTATGAGTTCTCACATCGCATTCGTAAGTTATGTCTTACATGAGAAAAGCAAATCCGTGGGCTTCAATTATTCTCACCTCGTTTTCATATGAGTTTCACATTAATAAGTTTTACTTTCAAATTGACGGCAATGGTAAGTATGACTTGAGGCACAAATTAAAACAAGAAGTTCTACACCTGCAGCTATTGCCAGAACAAAATTTTTGGAGGTCGTAATGGAAGTGTTACAATTATATTCAAAGCTAAACTAAACAAAGATTTGACAACTTCTTATTTCGAGCAGTTACATATTCATTACCTTCACAAAGTAGCCGATGATTCATATGTAGCTGAGTTTGCTCTTAACGCGGGCCTAAATGTTTACTTAGGCTTGCCCTTTTCACTTTTAAAGTCAATATTTCTAGTTTCACTTTTTCATGTTAGTCCCTTTAAGAGAAGGACGGGTGTTCCGATCTTCTCAGTTTGAATACTACACGTAACTCAACTTCATTGTCTTTAAACTGTCCCGAGATTTACTTTAATATGGAGATCAGGTCCTTTAAATTACTCTGCACTTCTATTGCACTTCTCTGTTTTGGTTTAATCTCACTAGTAGAAACACTTCCATTCCCCGGAATATTTCCATTGCTATCTACCGGGTGGTACTACAAACCAGGACCTACAGAATCCATCGTTTTGGGTTTACTAGTTGTAAAGGTAAAGTCAAAGTTGTCATACTTATTTCAGTTCCTGGTAAGGATAATTGTTATGGCAGTTCTTACCGCTTCGCTACGGTGATGCTTCTTTGTCTCTCAGTTTAGTAGCACCTATGCCATTCTAAACTGAAAAATAGGATAAGCCGTGACTACACCTTAACGGTTTATTGTTAATACTTTTTTGTTACTTAGGTCCTGGCACTACGACTGGGCGCAACCCTCGCCGGGGTTCCTTACCATTTGAATGACATATTTGACAAGAATATTCTACCGTTTCGAAAACTTGGAAAAAGAAGTCTTCCAGATAATAACGTTGGACGGACTGAGCCACTGTCTGATGAAGAAGTCGAGGCTTTGGAACGAATTCTATTGGTTCGTAAATATAAAGCCTTACACTTTTACAAATTAATCCCGTCTGGCCTAACTTGTGCAGGACGTTATTCTGAGTTTGGCTAAGTTTGTTACTAAAAAATCTAGGCTTTAAGGCGCATCGACTCACATGATTGCTTCATCCGCTACGTCTGTCAAGTAAATCAAGATCATTTAACTGGAAATGAAATCTCCGAGTCAGATAAAATTTGGCTCAGCGTATTCAGGTAATTCCGGGTAAAGTACTTAAGAATTGTATGATTATACATTACATAGCACTAGAGGTACCACACACGGACCAATTTTTTATGTAATTCACAAAACGTTCCTTAATTTGTCCAGGCTAAAGCGCCTCAAGATTACAAAACACGAGACATCAGTTTGGGACATATATGATGACGCTCTCAGTTCAAAACGGACAAATTGTTCAACAAAATACAGTGAGTGCCCTTTGACGGAGGCGGATTTAACAAAACAAGGCTTACTCTCCGGTTTGTTTTGATATGTGAGGGGTTGAAGCCTTGCTTTGGTTCAACTGGAACCAATTCTCTCTAACCAAGACGAATTGTACACTTGCTTCGCTTCGCTTCGGCTTTATTTTGTTTCCTAATTATTATTGATGGCATGATACGTGATTAAAGGGATATACAAGAACTGAACGACCGAGAAAAGCGGCATCATTCATTCTTTATATCAACACCACCATCTACGATAATTTCTAGCCCCTGTGTATATCACCTGGTAGTTCGTTCTATTCCAAAATTTCTTCCCAGGACTGATATTCACTTGCACTGGAATTTCAAATGTAGGAAACTCTAGAAGAGAGAAATGGGTGTGTTCTCCTAAATGTTTTATCGATCGTGGAACATCCTCCTCAGTAGGCGGTCTTGCAGAATCCGATGTTATGCACGACCCAGCGCCTTTTACTTGAGCTAGCAGATTGCATAAAATGGACTGTAATATTGTTCAACTCAAAAACAGACACAATATAAATTGAACTATCAAAATTAACTTGAGGACATGGAATAAGCAAGGCAAATTCAAGTGAAACCGGATGCCTTAGAACTTTATTGAGAAAAATATTTTAATCTTCACCATTTGTAGCTCTAGAGTTTGGGTTATTGCAAAATACCTACCGAAGACTTCAGAATTTGTGTTTTTTTTTTCGGGACAAAGTGATAAGATTATTTTAGGGTTATAAAATTGGGACATTTTACTTTTACTCGTCTACTTCTGCTATTCCTGCTTTATATTGTAGAAATAAAAATTTACTTGTTCGTCGTAAAAAATGAAACAGTGCCATTTGACAAGAAGAGTTAGATTCAAATTATCCAAGATTATACTGCGTAAGCTGAAGAAAAATTCATGGTATTAGTCACAAGTTTAGGCCCTACCTATTGCTGGTGTTACTAAGTGCAGACATTCAAACACTATTCACGTTAGATTTTGGGTAGAGATATTTGCAGAGCCTATCCGGTGCAATTTGCTTTCACCTCGCTCTGTCGAGAGACTCTGATTAATAGGCCGTGTAGTTTCCAAACGCCTTGCCAATTTGTCACTCGTTTTTGACCTTTAACTAAAAACGGGTTGTCAGCACAGAACGCATTTGCTTAATACCCCTCAGGGGTCTTAAGCAAAACTCAATGCACGCTAGGCCACACTTGTGGAAACGAAAGGCCACTTTACACACGTCCATCATATCACATATAATGTCATGTAAAGTCGAATTAGATCTAACTATCTTGGGTTGAGAACCAAAAATGTTGCAACATTCCTTGATTTTCTAGAGTATTAGAATATTTGTGACTCAGTGGCGAGAATTTAATTATTATTAATATTAGAATTTTAATTTGTAGACTCGCGATAGTTTGTCTAAACCACTACACTGAACTCCAGAGATTGTTAAGATCCTATTTTGAATTGAAGTATTTCGAGGATTACCAGCTACATACCCGTATTCAGTCTCTCAAACTGTAGTCTTTTCTCCTCGAGGTCAAACTACATAATATATTAATATTTTACGAAATTGTATGAATAATACGAGGTAGAAGGAAGGAAAGACGAGAATCCGCTAAACTACACTGTCGAATGATTCAACGTATCTACGATTAATTAATTCAATCAGAATAATCACTCTTCCTGATTAAAGGATTAATTCGAGGCCTTAGAATAGGAATAAGTAGATTCGAATAGTTCTTAAAGAAACTCCCATCGCGTGAGTCAATTTTCTCTGGAATAATTCCTCCCGTCTCCCCTTTCTTCTTATAGTTGTCAGGATGTAAATGGATAGAAAATAATCCCCTGTGAAAAGGTGCAGTAAGAAAATCAATAATTCAAATATTTATCCACAATTACCGCCATGTTTGCGTTGGATTTCACTCCTTTCGTTCCCTCACCAGAGTCTCTTAAATGCCAAGTCAAACACCGAAGGCAATCGGTGAGCATTGCACAACATGGGAAACCCGGGTAGAATAATAACAAAGAGAGAATAAGAAGACTGCTGGTTTCCTCCGTGCCTTCGTTCATTTTCTCCCCCTTCCATCCTTTTGTTTATTAAGTGTAACCTCAGGGGCTCTTCTTTTTGGTCTCCTTTCGCTCAGAACAGAACCATTTCGTAATGAGTTTATGCTGGATGAAAAGAGACGCAGACGAAAGACATACTCGTACAACTTCTATTCACTTTGGAATTCCCATTTTCCTGCAAAGACATGAAAATAGTCTCGATTCGTGGTTTTAAATTATCTATTTTTGTGTCTCGTAGAATGAGAGCTCAATTGATGAAATCAGTAATAGTTCGTTCTATTCCTCGAATCTAATCGAATCTAGTACCGAACTACGCTTACCGTCTATTAGGATTCCAATTACATAATTGAAGATTAGACTGGTTTCAGTAGTTCACGAAGCTTACGCGACCAATGATCGTACTCAATTTGTAATTTCAATCATTTTTGAGGAGAACCATACTATTTAAAAAAAAACAATAGAAGGACGTTTCCAACTGTAGCCAGGATATCGTAAGAATAGATATCAAGTGATATGTAGTCTAGACATTTTTCGCAACAATAAATGTAATACGTGAAGAAATTATTTACAAATCCCCTACTTCCCGTCTCCTAGTTCATATTTCATCTATAGTCAGAAATTTATCTGGCATGGATATTTTTCCAGGGGACCTAGTCCAGTCTAGCTCAAAAGGTATATCCAAGCAAGTATCCACTTGATCATTAGGAGTCCACTTTTCTAGGAAGCATTTTGCATATACCCGAATTTTTTGAAACTGAAATATAAGATGAAGCGCAGCTCACAATCAAGATAATGACTTGCTGGAATTGTAAATTTAATCAAGTCTCTGATGTCCTGGAAGATATTTTTCATATACTTTTTGCGGATGATCTACTAATAGCAATACATGGTACAAATATTTTAGAAATGGCGAAGGAAATGGAAAAAAGACTAGATATGTTGAATACTTTTTGTAGAAAGATTGGTCTTGAAATTAATTTTAAGAAAACAAACGTTATGTTATTTTCAAATGGTGGGAAGTCCAAAATTATTGACTTCCACAAAATTACTGTCTGTGGTCACACTATTGAAGA
>JAQFYE010000896.1:0-28051 GCA_034694305.1 Protaphorura glebata | reverse complement strand
ATTGAAATTACAATTATGTAATTGTAATTGTATTTTGTATTTTAATTACATGTGTAATTGTAATTGACCCATGTCTGAGCAAAACACTTCACTGGATCAAATTAACAAGAAAAGGTAGAACAAATTGTCGCGTGCAAAATGCAGGAGGAGGCTACAATAATTACTTTTCTTAAGAAATCATTCATTGGCTTGAATAAACTACTGTAAAAGTTCAGGCAACGAAGCGACCTGTTTTTCATAAATGATGTTTACGAATAAATTTGAATTTGAACTTACTAATTGAAGTTAAGCAATCATACGAGTACAAGAAAGTTAGAAAAATAAATATAAAATACGACTTCGGAATTTGGTTTAAAAAATTCTTATTAAAAGTTCTATGAATATTCTATTTTTCTAAACTCAATTATATTGGATGCCAGTTGTTTATTTACGCAGAATCTCATCATAAACCTTTACCAGTTAGAGTAAATTAAGTCATACTGAAATATAAACTAATACATCAGATTTCCAAAAATTATGAAAAGTCAGTAATTAATGAGCATACAAAAAATTCGTTTTTGTACAATAGAGCTCTATTCATTTTAAATACCAAAACTAATTAGAACTAAATCTGTCTGTATGTATGTATAGAATGATCGGTAGGTGGGACGGGTAAGGTTCAGAAAATAGCAACGAACTTTTTGAATATGACGATATTGTGGCACTGATGAATTTCTGGCTGTTTTATGAACACGTTAACTAATGTTGTTCGAAACAAACAATATCTAGAAATCGAATGCCGATTCTAGTATAATGGAATTGATACTTCAAGCTACTAAAATTTTGGAGAAATATTACTCAATTCGGAATGAATTTGGCAAATGCAATGGAATTGTGCTGCAGTTGACTTGATGGACTTTCTCCCTGCAGTTAGTTAGTCTATACGGCCGTGACTTATTCGAACACACACTACTAAGTTGTTATCCCTGAAATTGACATTTTCCATATTCCAATATATTATGTCTACAAAATAACTACTGTTCTCAAAGTTTTATTACCAAAACTACATGCTACTACATATTCCGTGTAAGGTAACACATTTGGGCAATTTGAGTAAACGTGCTGGAATGGGACTATCGGTACTTCGGTTCAACACACAAGGGAAGCACGTCTTTTGTAAAAGGACAAAAATGATTCATCAAGTCTCATCAAATATAAGTAAGTTTTGGCCCATGTCAATTTAATTCCATCAAATAGTTTATTCGGGTGACGATGTATAACATGATAACAAAATCACGATGATTCCAATAATAAGGTTTTAGGAAGCTGAATAAATAATCCGATTTGTCGACCGATAAATTTGTTCTTCATATCTAAAATGTTAAAAACGTTAGAAACATTCCAAACATGACCTTTCTAACATATCCCAGGAAATATTGACAAGAAAAGTGTACAAGTAACGTGGAATCAAGAAATAATTTTATAGGTTTTCGAAACCTTCAAACTCATCATGAGGGAACTCAAATTAACGACACTCACTGATGAGTCAATGTGGTATCTCGATATTGTATTGTGTGAGCTGCAGAATACGAAGTTGATTACGTTATTACAGTATATAAACAAATCCAATCTAATCAAAATTGACTAATCCTGGACGTACTTATCTAATCTGAGTTTTACGTGACAAGTACCTAGTTTAGTTTCCTTGTAAGATAAAAATAACAGCATTGTGGAACGACATTGCCCGCACCGTATTGCATTGAATTCCAACAAAAGTCTGTAAAAATATATTGTGATTGCGTGCAACCTAATGATCATATAGCGTTTGTCTCAAAGTTAGCCCTTACAACCCCAATTTATTTCTTTTAGTAGAAATAAGACAACATGAATGGCTAATCTATCCATCCGTCCAGTCATACAATGAACGAAATACGAAACAAGTCGAATGTTATGCCACTACAGAGCCGAATCGAATAGTATCAACATTGCAATACTCACGAAAAGCACTTGTGGAACTTCTGGTTTTAACATAATTCTATGTACTGACAAAGTTGGTTATCCATCGGCCAAGAACACTGCAATCTTTTTGTGAAGCCGAAGCCAAACCGACAGAAATCCAAAAATAAAGTATTTCCACTCAAAAAACGGAATTCGAGTTCGATTAGATGGATGGACGGGAGGGTTTGTAGACTGGACTGGACGAGGCAAAACAAATTGCTTCAGTTAATCCCTAATGTACAGTAAAGGTCTTTTTACTAGACAGGATTTACGATACCATCGCAAAATGCTGATTGATGGGATCCACAAAAGTGCACTGTTGTGGCAAGTGAAACGATCTGACTGTATTATTGTTTTTGTTCCAAAACTATGTTCTTTGCTGATTTACGGCCAGCCCCTAACTCAACCATGACCCGGAAGACCGTCTTGAAGCAAACATATTTTGGTAGTTATAGGTGGCCGCAATACTGTATCAGGTCCTACAGAACATTACATGTGTGGTTGCCGACGCTTACCGTCACCCGATATCGTGTGCGATATTACAATATTGAAGGTAAACGCGATGGTATCTACAAAATTTCGATGAACGAATCATCTGCTCGACTCAAACTTTTCAGGGTTAACTATTGTAAACAAGCTGACTGTCATAGCTCCCAAGAGCCTCTTCATAGATACGCAATGGGTGGAATTCGTGATCTTAACCCAAGTGACTCCATCAGGAACTCGGATAAGCTAGCATGGCCTTAATAGATACAACGGGGAGAAGTGTACCATGAAAATTCAGACTCTTATGCCCGATTTATGCCTGGTTTACTAGACATTTCATTTTCACTTTCACTTCATGATGAAATTAACGCACAGGGTGTCCCAAAAGAATATACCCAGTTTCAAAAATTCACTGTTTCGAAAATATTGAGTAGAATTTCAAAAAAAAAAAAATTTAAATTTCGAAAAGACTTTTTTTTTACAATTTTTACATTTTTCGATTCGTGACAGGTCATAGAGGAATTAGCCCCGCCCTTTAAAGGGCGGGGCTAATTCCTCTATGTGACAGGTGTTCTCGCTATAACGGTCTTTCTCATTTTTGCGCTAATAACGATATTGGCATGGGCTATTTCGATTACTTGAAACCGAATTCCACGCACCTGTCCGTCGATACTTCATTTCATGTTTCAAAATTCATTTTCAAAATTCCAAAAATAATTTCGGAAGATTTAAAAATAATTCCCAAGATTTAAAAAATAATTTTGGAAATTTAAAAAAAAATCATAAATTTCACAATTACCGGGTTGCGCATAATCCGTTGCATCCTTTGCCCCCCCCCTCGGAAGGCCAAACTGGGAGAGGTGGACAAAAAGTGAAATATGCATTTTGTAGAGAATGTTATCACGGACACGGACCTAGCGAGCCATTCCGATTGGAAATCCGTTGCACGTAGCGGCGCTGACGAGCGTTTAAGTAAAAAACGGCATGAAAAGGACCCAAAAATTAGGCTTCTGCAACGAAACCATGCCCAAAATATTTTTTTTTCGAAAAATCCGTCGCTGCCACCTTTTTTGCAATAATTTTGTGCAAATTTTAAAATTTTGTTGGACCGGTTTGAAAAAAGTCGACTTTTCGCTAGGGCATTTGAAAGGAAAATTCTGATTTCTTTCTCACCAAAATGCCCTAGCAGCGCAAAGTCGACTTTTTCCAAACCGGTCCAACAAAATTTTAAAAATTGCGAAAAATTATTGCAAAAAGGTGGCATCGACGGATTTTTCGAAAAAAAAATATTTTGGGCATGTTTTCGTAGCAGAGAGCCTAATTTGTGGGTCCTTCTCATGTCAGTTTTTACTTAAACACTTGTCAACGCCGCTATGTGCAACGGGTTTCCAATCGGAATGGCTCGCTAGGTCCGTGATAACATTTTCTACAAAATGCATGTTTCACTTTTTGTCCACCTCTCCCAGTTTGGGCTGCCGTGGGGGGGGGCAAAGGTTTTGCGCGACCCGGTATTTGTGAAATTTCTGATTCTTTTTTTAAATTTCCAAAATTATTTTTTAAATCTTGGAAATTATTTTTAAATCTTCCGAAATTATTTTTGGAATTTTGAAAATGAATTTTGAAACATGAAATGAAGTATCGACTGACAGGTGCGTAAGTCTTTTCGAAATTTCTATAATTTTTTTTTTGAAATTCTACTCAATATTTTCGAAACAGTGAATTTTTGAAACTGGGTATATTCTTTTGGGACACCCTGTAGTTGTTCTTCGTTTTTACTATAGAAATTGTGTATCGAAGGAAAAAAAATCTATTTAAGATTCGAAACAAACAACCAAGAAGATTTCACGTAATTGATTCCATATAATTGCTGGTACTGTTGTTACTTTTACCAGAGAAGAGAAAAGTTTTTTTCACGAGGAGAAAGCACACTACAGACCTGCAGATTCTTGTACGCTTTGCCAATTTTCCCCCAATGTTAATATTCCCATTTGATCTCGCCATGCCTGAACGTGTAATTCAAATTCAAATTCTTCATTATTCTGACAACCTCAACTATGAAAAAAAGGCAAAATCTTCTCTTGGGAAGAGTAAGAGTAACGACCCTAACAAGGGATACGCATGACCTGTATACGAGGCTAACAGCCAGCAAGCAGCCACAGCGAGATCAGTAAAATTTGCATGTATTAAAGAATGGAATAAATTGACTATGAGGCTCAGGTCAACCGCTCATGGCATAGTAAATTATAAAAATCTTCTTAGGGAGGAAATCCCGAGCTCCAGGAAGACGATCACTCATATACTTTATAATCCCCATAATTGTTAATGCAGAAATGTATATTATAATTATCTATTTATTCATGAACTGTAGGTTATTAAATATTAACTCCAAATCTTTTAATAGAGAAGGCGTATAAACCTCGGGTGGGGGCTCATTCCCGTGGATGCAAACTATTTGTTTTTTCGTGAATGGGCGATGAGCTAAAAATAGCGCTCTTCGAAAGAAGACACCTCAAGCACCACACCCAAAAGTAAGACATCCACCCAGTAATTCTATGCAACTGATTACCAAACCCTTTGCATTTCGGCGATCAGTGGCAGTTACTTGGTGACAGTTAGGCAGTCGGTTACATACGCTTTCCCTATTTAGTTAAGTTAATTAGTTGTAAAATATGTAAGAAGTGGTATGTACCATGTTCATTTAATATACTAGGTTATAATCGGCTATTGTCGGTCAGTTGCACTCATTGATGAATCAATGTTCGACATTGTTATGAGGAGAGTAATTGATGACATAAATGAATAAACCCCAAACCAAACCAAGGACCTTGACACGACACCAATTTTTCTTAGGAGATTGGCATCCTCTGAGTGGGGCCTGAAAATATTTTACTGTAAAAATGAAGTACAGTTTTTTGGGCCTATCTTAATTTGATAAAAAAAACCCTTTGAAAATTTTCAAATCGTGTGTTAAAATGCATGCTGTTTCCGGCGTTATTCGTTCCGCGTCAATGTTGAGAGGTGCCCATCAGAAACTTTACAGAAATTTTTGAGAAAATTCAACATACTTTTCTTTGTGAAGATTTTGACAGGATATACCAAAGCACTTAAAGTACAATGTTTTATTCTTGAAGGAAGCGTGTCAAACTGTCGAACCCGGTGATCATTTTTTTTCCGTCGTTATGTCTTCTGGGTAAGCCATGGAAATCAATGCTTTCTGATTTCCCGTCTGTCTATGAGTCGATTTTTGTCCCTCTTCCCACATACTGATGGGTCAGCCGCATTACCTTATACGAGCATTGTACTAGTTTTAAGTTTAAGGAAAAATGTGTACGGCCAGGAAAGTAGGGCGTCAAAAGGTTATGCGCCGCCCTGTACATAAAAAAATTCATATATTATATGATTTCAATTCAATATGAAAATTCGGCCCAGAAGAGTTCGGGCTTTGTACATTACGGGGAAGTCTCCTTTATGATCATTTTTATTTTTCTATATTTCATGAGTACGTGGTATAGTCTAACCAATGGAGACAGGAAGAAAAAAAAACAAATATCATTACTGTTCATGACATATTTGAGATAAGCTCTATACGCCAATCAAACACAGATGGGTGCTATCAAAAAGAGGGGGAGTTGGGACTTGCAAAATTTTGTTTACCTACTTGAAACCGAAACCAGAGACCACTCCAATTCTCCGTACTCCGGGTTCCATCTCCGCACTCCAGTTCCAGTTCCAGTATACAGGGACCGGGACTCCTAGGAGTAAAACTACAATCATGCCTTCTGTCTTTTAAAGCAGGGCCAACCGAGTCAACCCGGGAGACTATGTCGTATGTGACCTCAACCGTCTCTCCACACACACAACACATTGCGTTTGACTCGGAACCTGATAGCGGAAGAGATTTAACTTTCAATACCTTTCCCCTTTATGGAAAACCCTAATTCTCTGTCGATTTTCTATCAAATATTTCCTTGCTCCACTGACTCCCTTCTAACCTTCCTCTGGTTTCCTTCATTTCTATCTCTCTTACTGTCGTCTGTCTCCAAAACCTTGTTCAATCTCCGCCCCAACTTTATATATATCTAATCTTGAATCAAAATCCATTCACCCATCTTTAATCCGCTCACAACTTAACCAACTAACCCATGCATGCATGAGGAGGAGGAAGATGATGAGGACGGAGGAACACGGTGAAAGCAATTGTCGAAAACCGTTTCCACCAATCACTTGCACTCACCTAGAGTCAAACCTCCATATATTTCATTCAAAATTCTCTCACTCCTACTTCCTTTCTATTTTAAATATTTCCTTTCTTACGTCAAACGTCATCTAAAACCCAAATCTACATCCGTCAACTTCAGACTACGCAATGTGTGGCTGTGTCTATATGAAAAAAATGGAGACATGAATTTGTTCATTTCATTTCCATTCAAATATCTCCATATGTCAACAAACCGACAATTTCTCAAACCCATCTTTAGTAGTCGTAGTCATAATTATTTTGCGTGCGAACCACCCCATGGATTCACTTTTTAAGGAAATTTTTAAATGGGGTATAATGTATTTATTGATTTCAAAATGGACCGGACGTGTCCCTGCATGCATCCGCAAATGGGGGAAGGAGGATGAGTGCTGAACGTCATTAAGTCTAATCTTTCGCCTGGAGAAAGGAAAAAGAGAAAGTTGAGTGTACACAGATGCTGTTTAACTGAAGGATGGAATAGATTGAGAAAAGTGCTAAAGTCATTACGGGACACTAATGAAAACTTAGTCGACGAGAGCTTATGGTGCTTAGATGTACTATTACAGATGCAAATCAGTGAGTGAATGCACACCACGTCAATTTGTGTTCTGAATGTGTAGTAGTGGAGAAAAGAGCAGGTTAGGGCATTCAGTTAGTTGAAACTGGTTGAGCTGTAGAAGAAGTTTCAAATGTATTGACGAAGAGGTTTTATGAGGGAAACTATAGTCATGGCTAATATTTTCCCCCTCAAATATTGCGACAGAGTGTTGTGGAAAATGTTGTAAATCTCCATATTATTTGGCCGAGGCTGTTGAAGAAAGAAATGGGTATTTCAGGAGACTATTGATAAACTAGATTATACGTGGTAGTTTGGAATTGAAAGTTCGTTCAGACTTCGACTGAACTGAACTGAAAGTCACCTTCCTTCATCTTATGGATGGAAATGGCGAGGTAATGTGAGGAAATGGCTAGAACTCTCTCCGTAAACAGGGCTTCATTTTTAAGGAAGAGAAAACTAAAAGTAAATTCGTCGTGGCGACGTTCATTCCATTTCACCCGCCCTGTCAACATCATTTCAACGAGCACGTACTTTTGTGTCAATGAGCTTATGCCTTGTGAAAATCAAATCAGTAGAGTTATATTACTTATAAAATCAATTATTCGAAACCTAGAATGTGGAAAATACAAAAGAAATATAGAAAACATAAATTACAATTTTCAGGATTTTGTATCGACGGAAAATAATGGATTAGCCATGAACAAGGACAAAACTGAACAATAGCGGAAACTATCAAACGGAAGTCGTGTAAACATTGGTTTGGATAGTATTTATTGACGCCAAACATCACATTTTTTTCACAAACCAAAGTCACACTTGGAAAGTTTTCATTTGCTTGACGATGCTGTGGACAAGTCATATTTGACAAAAAATGTGTTGGATTCATAAACCGAATAGGAAAATTTATTAACCCATCAATTCTATTGATTTCAGTCCTTAAAATCGACTTCGACTTATTGCTTGGCGTTTCAATATCGTAAACACAAATATAACGTGTGGGTTAGTTGATTTCGCCTGAAAGGAAGGACTGAGATTTGGATGATATGAATGGAGTGCTGTTATGTGCGCTGAGGAATAAGCACAAGGTTTTTCTAAGCGCGCTTGACTACACATGCACTAAACCACATCAGTCCTTTTACTTCCCCCCTTTAATAGGACCTGTCATTTGCATTCGTCGGCTCTACACTGACTCAAATTAAACGCCGAAACGAACACACAATGCGCTTCTCTTTCGAAAATAATCTCATATTTGAGTATTCACCGTATAGGAAATAGTAGTAGTGACGGCTTTCTTCGGTAACATCATGGAACATATGGGTTAGTCTAACTATTTTCCCGGGTATTAGTTCCACCAATATGTACCCAAACTTTCCCGACTTTCAGACTGAAATCCTGCAATATCATGGGTATTATTAATTTATTAATACGGAAGTATCCAATTTTTATAATGAATACGATGCAGAACACCACAATGAATTAATCTGTGGTGATTCCAGAAATAATGTACCATTTGAATACATCATCGACAATTTCTTACAGATAATTTGAATGTACGTAAAGACAATTTGAAATCCGTTTGACAAGAATTATTACATGTTTCAAGGGTTCTTTCGCCGGCTGCCGAACCGGGGTGAGCCGGTTAAAAAAACTGAAGACATTATTCATGTATTGAATTGAAGAGCACGCATTTTCGGAAATAACATCGATAATTTTAACACATTTAAGCATGATTCCAGCCTAATCAGACAGCGAATTACATATTGATCATGTTACGACAAAATACAATGTGCACAGCCGTGCTGCAGTCGTTTGTTTCCGCGAATGAGGTGGTATTATGTAAAATGCTGTACTTTGAAAAATTGGTTTTCTATTCGACATTAATGTCTGGAAAGAGAAAAGTTGACAAATCTGACAAAATCGTAGTTTTGTGGTAAGGGACTGTAAACTTTGAAATGGAATTTGTTCAATTTGGCTAGGTCGGCTCCAGGGCTACACTAAAAGTATGACATACATCAATTTGAATAAACAATTACGCTGAATTCACTGAAGACGAATTACATATGTCAAAGTGTCACGTTTCGGTAGTCTCATAGAGGACTCAATAAGTAGGGCTCGGACGGTCCGGTCCTGAGGGCAGGACCAGGACCGGACCGGCGGTCCTGAGGCTGGGACCGGACCGGTGGTCCTGACGTTGGGACGGGGTTTGGACCGTATATATATGTACATTTAATTAGCATGTACCGGTCCGGTCCAATCCCGGGTCTGAAACGCTGGACCGGGACCGGACCGTTTTCACCGGTCCTAAAAAACATTGGACCGGGGCCGGGACCGCCGATCCGGTCCCGGTCCAGGACCGGGACTGTCCGAGCCCTACCAATAAGTCCATTTTTTATATCCCTATACCTATATTAACGAGCACTCTGCGCACGAGCAGTCAGTCTGTCTGTCCTCTATATTTCTCCCGAACCACTGGACCAATTCTCATGAATAGTAGCTCAAAATTTTCAAGAGACAATTGCACAGATCATAGGGTAGGCAGATGTTGATATGACAATTCACCTTTGACCTGGATAGGTGACCTCTAGAGGTCATGTTTGAGTACGACCGAGTGACATTTTCAAGGGGATATTAGGTGGATTTCTATTCGATATGCCATATGTTAGTCTTATATTTTATCTCTGAAATGTACGGTCTGTTTATGTACAGACCGTGTGCCCGAGTATCCTCTGTCTGCTTCTGGGCTGCTGGTCCAATTCTTATGATTGATAGCTAAAACTTTCAGAATACCAATTCGCCGCGCATAGGTTATGTCATATGTTGATCACCTGGACAGGTGACCTGTTTGAATGTATGCTTCAATAAGTCCAAGTGACATGTCATTTTCATGGGCACCTTCGGGATCCCAAAAGTACATAATGCAATAAACAACTTCGGATTGCAGCGGAACTGGGGAGATAGCGGAAACCCGCCCGTCGGGCGGGTTCCCTGCTAGTTGTCAAAATTATCCAAGATTCAAGATTCAAGATTTGTTTATTCACAGGCAAAAGCACAACATTCCTCACAACAATAGGAAAAAATCCCAATTGATCCATCGGTGAGTGTTACACAATCACGGAGAAGAGTTTTAGTAATAAATTACCAGAGAAATATTTGCTAAAGCTTAGATTCTATTCCTAGTAATCCGTTTCTCCAAGGAACCTTGACTACGCCTTCTCTAAGAGGTATGCCAGAACCGACGTCAACGAGTTGTTATTTATCCGTTGGTGCTTATTACGACAATGGGAAACAGGTTTCTCCAATAAGCACCAAAGTTGTTTACAAATGACTTCAGAGGTTAAAAATGCCCCATGCAATCCATGCACTTCATATTAGGTTGCTACGGGATTGCCCGTCGAAAATTCATCCATTGCAAGAATGGAGAGTTTGAAAATTATTTTCAGTACTAACCTACCTATAAGGGAGTTGTTTTATTTACCTTGCGTTTCTCAATATAATAGATACCGGAAATACTGCATCCGATATTTCCCGCAATAATTTATCTTATACAAAGAACAATGGGTACTGAAAAGTTCTCTTTGATCTGGTCCACAAACAATAACTTCAATAATTTGTCAATTTGATAGATAATCGATAGATATGCTTTATTCAATTGTCAAACCGGTTTCACCGAAGTGTTCGGTGTTGTTTGTTGAATTAGTGATGTATCGAATTATATGAGCTATTTTATATATTTTCCGGTTTTCGCAAAAAAAATATCGAATATTCAATCTTAAATTTGGAGAACGATTAGTACTAACATCCGGCCTTCAAACCTGACGAATATTCGTTGCATCACAAATCGCAATTGCAGAGATAGTCGTACTTTGAAAGAAAAACTACTATCCATGTTGGCAGAAGCCAGGGTACTAAACTAAGGACCAGATTACACTTAAATGATGATTGTGTAAAAGTGATTTTAAAGTGAGGTTGGGGTCAAATGAAGTCCCACTATGTATTTATGATTTAGACGGAAGACCTGGTGGCATTGAGTCAAGCGTCAAACTATAAACGGATTTGGGTGACAGAAGATGATTGATAGGGTGATTGATGATGGATTTATGTCATCTGTGTGAGTATGTGTTAGAGAGACTTTAAGCCCGTACAACAAATGGATTTTACTAGTTCTCGCCGTGCCTTACGTCATATGTTTCTCTCATTTCCAAAGACCATCCCGTCGGTACGTGGATAGTTCATATTAGTTTAAGTAATAAGTGTGGCAAATCATCACTTTGTACATTTTGTACAATTCGTTAGGAAAACTCTAAACGGCAATACTAGTAGTGGTGAGTATTATTTCTTGACGTGCTAATGACAAGTCAACTTTGCCTCTACTGAAAAATGAAAGCGTTCAATCATGTCAGCAACCTAAAACTCCCCAAATACTCTCCACACCTTATTCCTATTGAATCTATTCAGTTTAATTCTGAAATCCCCCATCCTTCCCCAACTCCGTTTTATTGGGTTTGACGGAAGACTGTGTGTGAAAATGAAGCTTTTTACCCTAATTTCTAAAACATGATTCTCTACCTAACCTTCCTTTTCTACACAGTCTGGACTGGGTGTTCCTTGGCTCTGTTAGATTGGGTAATGGGTAAGCCGCATAATACTCATTTTCCTCACCATTGCACTTCTTTTCACTCAACTAACTAAAAAACACTTAAATAATAAAAATACACAATCATTCATTCCTTCATTTATGACATTTTACGTTGTTTTACCCATGAACTTATTGGATACGACTGCAGATCCTTCGACAGCGTTAAGCTCAAACACAGTCGTGTATATTAGAGCCCTAACCCTAAATTATACGCACATGTCTGTTCATTCAACCTTAAATAACGTAATTGGAGGCATGGAATGATGGCCAATGAATGCATGACAATTCCGTGAGTGAGATTCTGGAGTTGTTATGTAATGCCTAAAAATCCAAGCCGGAGTATAATACATATAAGCACACTTGGTAGAGCTGTATTATAGAACTCCATCCTCTTTCGAGACAAGAGAAAGGGCACGTAAGGACCAACCGAGTTGAATGGAAAAATTATTAATGACTCAGAATGAAAAGGTTTTCGTTGATGGAAAATTGATATTTGCAACGAATTTAGTTTCTCGAGTGTGTCTCTGGCTGTGACTGTTAGATGAAAAAATATTTTCGACTAACTCTGGTCAAATCAAACTTGAAACTTGTCACTTTTGTCAAATTATCTTTCGTTTTTGCTCCATGCTGCCTCAGTCACCCTTTTCTATTGTTGTTTAACTGTGAATCTCCACAAACACTTCTCACTCACACCTTTCCAGTCATCCTGTCCATGAACATGAATACCACTCGACTTCTGACGGCCAAATGTCTGCCTCGGCCCATTTTTATTTATTTTCAAACACGTAATACAAGTTTCTAGAGTCCTTTTATTGTTGCCAATTTTGAGCTAACCCTTTCGTCCCTTATGTAGTGTAGACCTTTCATCAGGCCAATTAACTTCATGGAGCACAAAACATATTCACCTTTTTCTTTGTTCTACTTTCCTCTCGACTGTCACCGATTATTTTAATGGATGCGGAAGGTAATTTCCAAATTCGAACGTGCTTACGATTAAGTTGCAGAATAGAAATATTTCCAACCACCTAATGCTTCCAACCCGCTGAAACTTTATTCAATCAGACGCATTCGTAATTTGGTCCTACATGCATACATGGGAAGTAGTAATTATGAGAGAAAGTTTTGTGTAAACAGTTTGCGGTTTGGAGTTTTTGAAGAGATGAAATGACATGTGTTTTATGTATCTATTTATCCTGTCCTCCACTCGAAGAGAGAGTGCTAATGTCAGGTTAGGGTGATTGTTTACTTTTCCTCACAATCGAACCGTTTAGAGGAAACACGTGTGGGTACGAAAGAAACCTTTTTGGACGACTTCCATTTCCATCAAATCCAATTGGTCCTTCGTGGTCCTAAGTAACTACTACAGACTAGAACTAGTAGTTGCTTTACTCATCGTTGGGTTTAAGCTTGAGCAAATAACCGGCGACTCTTTTGAGGGATTTGTACCAAATATACCTCACAGATCCATCCTGTCAAATATGTACTAATTGTAAGTATAACATGTTTTACAACATTGGCAACAAAACTCTCCTATCTGTAGAACCCGGATTTTGATGCTGTCAACTTTATAAAGTATGTGGATACTGGATGCTCCACTCCTAAACCTGACCCGGTCAACACTCCGAATTCCGCCTTGAACTCTGGAGAATGTTCAGATCATTTCTCTTCCGAGTCAAAGGGACAGACAATCCACATGTTTTTTAGATTGTTTAAATCGTCCTGATTTCTTTGTTTGTTTTCTTTGTTTTTTGTTTTGAGTGCTGCCGCTTTCATTAGACCCTAATAAAATATCACTCAAATCAGCCAGTTCTTTATAAAAAAAATACACCCATTTATGAGAGAGAGAGACATTTTTTTTTAGATTCAAGCTCAGGAATTACCAGACCGAGGATTGAACCCCAGTATAGTGAGATTAGAGAGGGCAGACCTGCTCTATCATACTACGATGGCTCTGGTATCAGCCAGTTCTTTTGGACGATACAGTGCCATCATCATCCAAAATTTTTGTAGTTAGTGAGTAGAGTTCCATTTGGTCTAAGTAGATATCACCACAGGAATAGTCGGGAAGAATTTCAGTGGAGACATGGAGATAAATCTCGTAATATTATTTTACAACATTTAACGTCAAACCTGGAGATCATTCATTGCAGATATATAAAGTTCACTGAGTTCACTTCACATGAGGATAAAGTTGGTTAAAGGGTTATTTTTATAAAGTGACGGGTGTTTGGAAGGTGCTTGCTATGTGCAGATCAATAGCGATTTTTTATTTGAGGAGAGCTAAAAAATTCAAAATGTTTGGTAGAAAGAGTCAATCAGGGAGAATGAAGTGAGCATGGGAGTGGGAAGAGGAAAGCAGAATGGAAGAGATGCATATATCACGAGGAAACGTCACAACCAGATACGGGACCAGAAGAGAAGAGCGGCTAAAATCCATCCCGCTACTCCCGACTTCGGAGGAATAGAAGTACAAGAGAGCCCTTTTTCCTTACAACCGAACCTCCAAATCCACTCTGAAAGTCGGGAGAGGAAACCAAGGTTTCGAAATGAATAACTCGATTGCTTTTATGGAAAAACATTATGACAAAACTTTGTTGTTTTGTTCTCCTTCTTGTACCAACCACCTCAGCTTTCTTCATCCATCCTTATATGTATGTGCTGTATCCTATTCTGTAGCAAAACTTGGTTCTTGGTATTGGCATGGCCATTGACTTGACTTGACTCAACATGATTCACTTTTGAGAACCAGAAAGTCCGACTGAAATGACGATGGAGCAGTCAGCAGTGCTATGCTGTGAGTTATCCAACTTTCCCATCATCCCACATTGAAAAAGGAAAATACAATTCCTAGGTTTTATTGATGTGAATTCACTTCATCTCCTATCATCGCTCTCACCAGACATTTCCATTATTGTCATACTTCGACTTCATAGCGTTCCGGAAAAGACCAGATATTATGAGGCTGAGTCGGAGAACTACATAGAATTTCCTCAGAGTCGGAGTCCATGGAATAACTGGAGTTTAGTTTGGTTGGTGGGACCAGAGAAAAGTGTGCAATTGAAAACTAGACTGAATTCCATGCAGTTTCTTGGGAAAAGGATGAATGGTTGGGAAAGGATAATGGAATGCAATGCAGAAAATCAGTTAGTCAGTGGCGTTGTTTGAACCACACCGCATGGCCATGATATGAATGAATGATAGTTTTTCCCTTATGATGATGACAGAAGAGCTTTGATATTCTTCTAATCCATTCCAAATGTTACACTAGCAGGAGTAGCAGTCGCACCGGACCCAAACTACCCCAACCATGAAATTTTGTCCCTTTTGATGTAATTTTTAAATGCGGAACGAGAGGAGGGGTCGACACACAGAGACCACACAAATAAAGCCAATATAAAATCCTAATAAGTCTCGTACTTTCATTATTGTCATCTGCTAACGCCTAATCCTATTGTTCAGAGACAAAAGGATTCACCCTGTCTGAATAAACCTCCGTCAAAACACCCAGGCCACACAGCATCCATCCTCTGTTCTGTCTACCTTTAAAGACAACTTTGACTCAATTTTTTACGCTCAACCTTCATTTTATTACTCGTCGGATACTTTATTTGGATCTATGTGCAATCCCCATTCAATCTCGTATCTCATTGCAATAAAAAAGTATTCGGAGTCGTAGTACAATGTACTTTCCGTGCACATCCTATTTATAAATCGGTCGCGCTATTCACGCGCTCCTCCGCATTTCATAATAATTATTGCTGGTCACTATTATTTACAGATGGGCATAAACACAGGGGTAAACATAAAAGCCATTCTTTGAGTCTCGGCTCGACTTTTTACTAATTTCTCTCCCTTCCTATGTATTTTCTCGTTATGTCGTTAGTTTTATCCTAAGTTTAATCTAAAGTTTAACTTTTACCTTTGGTTAAAATATTTTCCCAAATAAAACAAATCGCATGAGTATTTTCTATAAATTCAAAATATTCACAGCAATTACATTACTGAACGAATTTAGTCAAACAACTTTACGAGTTGAACCATTTGGAAGTAATACTGTAGAAACCATAGGACTTGCTTATCGAATGATATCAGGGGACATTAGAAATATCTGCCATGTCAGAGACACCATGAACCAGTGTATGAGTAACATTAAAACAGGAAATAAAAATATATTAAAAAACCGGCAACACTTACACTCAGCATCAAGTCGGCTTTTAAAAATTATTTTTTGATAAAAACGTCCGAATTAATATTTGTCGACAATGCCTAAGCTATATTTTTTACTATATTTTTATGCAATTTTTGAAATTTTGTTTGACAGTTTTGGAGAACCTGTCAAATTCTTCGATCTTCACTGTCGACAGATTTGGGCAAAATGATCTGATATTTCAATTTGAAGTGAAAATCGAATTTCTTCAAACCGGTTGGTCATTAAGCTGATTTTTCGCTGGCGAGCCATCGGGAGCAAAAAATCTGGTTTCTTTCTTCAAATACCTTGCCAGTCCAAAATTAGTGTTCTCCAAACCGGTCAAACAAAATTTTAGAAATTGCGTAACATTGTATCATTGACATATTTTTTAAAAAAATTTGGGCATGTTTTTGTCAAGTGAAACCCACTTTTGGGAGTCTTTTCATGCGGTTTATTTTACTTAAACGCTCGTGAGCGCCGCTACGGGTATCGGAGTCTTCAGTGGAATAGATCCCTGGATTCTTAAGATTCTTTACAAAATGCACATATCTCCTTTTTTCCGACTACCGGTTATTTCACCTGACGAAAGGGAAGGGTAAAGGTTATGCTTGACTCTGTACACTCCTTGGGCCGACTGGAGAGTTCAATTCTGACTTGCTTTCCCCATGCAGTCACTCAGTCTATGTATTATTTTTTCTTTTCAATGGTATTGTCAGTAATTTTCTGATTCCACAAAAGATGGTAATTAGAATTTCGAATGATGGATAAACAGGCAAAGGTAAATATTACTAGATTGACCGATAGTGAGATTTACTATGTAGACTTGATCAGGGGAATTCCTTAAGTTGGGGTGATTATAACAAGTTAGATCTGGAAAATGCATTGGCCTATTAATTCCATAGGTCATCAAGATTGCATCTACATTGTAGATATCTTCTGCGATTTAGCACTTGTGCATATTGCCGGACGTTAAACTCTAATCATTATTTAGAAAATGTAATTATCGATATCAGAACATCCATATTTAGCAGCGATGTTGTCTAGGGCCTCATTGGATTCGGATAAAGTCCTGCAGAATCTACGATGTAAGAATCCGTATGAAGAGGCGTCGGGCAATCCTTTCCTTTAGTCCAATCACCCACATAGTACTTGTGTATTTTGAGATGCCGAAAAGAGCAATCGACCTTTTGTTCGATTTATAATAAAATCGCCGCTTGTTTTCTTCAGAGTAACTGGGTCGAATCACTAAATACGAAACCAATCTAATATCACACAGCATAGGTTATTTCTTTACCCTTACAAGTTCATATTACGACCCATCTGAATTTATTTTCCTGATGAACCCCCAGAAACTGCTTAAATTCTTGCTCGAAACTGAGAAAAGGTTAAGCATACATTAGTGTCTCAATCGGAGAATTTAGGACCAGAAGGAAGTTAAAGAGCGCGAAGGCATTTGGATGGGTGACGGTGGGCCTGGTCTTGCTAAGGCACACACAACGCTCATGTGTACGTTGGAAATCATTTTGGATGGATGATCATATTCGAAAGAGCGGACAGAATAGGTTACAACCCTTTGATTGATACATCCAGCTTATTATGCTCAGAGATGCTATTATATGTAGTATGACCCGTGTCTAAGCCTCCAAAATAACATTTGTGCCCTTTATTCTGGGGTTTCCGAGTGTAAAACAACATATTTCAGGTCTCTGATGCCGCGATACCCCGCATAAAGGCCACACACACACCTCGCCTCCTATTATCTAATTCTATGTAAGAGATCCTTTCGTAGAGTTCAATCCAAAACAATTGAGAGAGAAAACTGAAAAAGAAATCCCAGTTGAAATAACATATTCTGAATGATCATTATCCAGAACTTCGCATTTATAATGTCCGGTCCAATGACGACCAACTACAACTAATTGTGAATTTATTTTGAACCAGTTCTGATTCTTTCATAATAGCCAAATAGCTTTTATTCAGATAGATAGACATACAGGGTCACGCATAACCATTGCCCGCCCTGGCCATCCCAACCCGGGGAAGTCTGACAAAAAGTGAGATATGCATTTTATACAGAATTTTATGGAGGATCTAGGGAGATAGTATTCCGCTTGAAAATCCTAAAACCCTAAAATCTTGAAAAAACGTAACGGCGCTGACGAGCGTTTAAGTAAAAATAGGCATGATCGGCATGCCCAAAACAATTTGTTTCGAAAAATCCGCCGATGTTATCTTTTTGCAATAATCTGATGCTATTTTCAAAATTTCGTCGGACTTGTTTGGAGAAAGTTGATTTTTCGCTTCCAGTTCAATTTGGTGAAAAAAAATCAAGAGCTTTCCGTCCAAAGACCTTGCCATCAAAAAAATTGACTTTCTCCTAACCGGTCAAACAAAATTTTGGAAAAAAATATTGCAAAAAAATAGCATCTGTGGATTTTTTGAAAGAAATTATTTTGGGCCCGTTTTTGCCATAATGCCGTTGAAAATCCGTTTTTTCATTACGTTTTTTAGTTAAACGCTCATCAGCGCCGCTACGCGCGATTTGCAAGCAGTATAGCTCCCTAGATCCTCCATAACATTCTCTACAAAATGCATATCTCACTTTGTGTCCGACTCCCCCAGATTGCGCTGGGCAGGGGGTGCAAAGGTTATGCGTGACCCTGTACTTTATTCAGTTGTCAAACTGCTTTCACCGAAGTGTTCTTTAAGCCGGGCAGTCTACACACTACTACTTCAAAGCTAAATTCTAACTAGCACTTTTTTAACAATAAGCTCTTACATTTCATATCATACGAACACAAAAATGAAAAAAGTCAGATTCGAATACGGCATCTAAAAGCTAAAATTAAAATTAAAATAAAAGAATGGAATATTTGATTGCTGGTCCACTACTTTTTTGGCAGAATGTATAACATTTCAGGCATTGTATTGGATTAAAAAGAAAATGAACAATCCGTAGCCATAATATCACACACATAAGTACATATGAAGGGAGACAGGGGTATTACAGTACTTATGGGGAGCATATAAAAAAGAATTAATAGGAGAGCCCACTAAAGCCCCAAACTAAACCCGATAAATTAAATCAATGGTAAGTGATTAATGGAAAATCAACATTGGAGGCGGGGGGTCCATGCTTCAAAGTAGAACTTCCTGCATTGCTCAACCCCTCTGTCATGTCTAGATTTGCTTGCTAAATACAAGATCCCACATGATTTTTCAATTCTTCCGACACCTATCCTTCAGAACATTTGAACTTCTTAATGGTCTAGACCGTGAAACCGTAGCGTAGTGTAATTCCATCACAGATAAACACCCTACACAACTTTATCACCTTTTTGAACTCTCATGTTGACTGACAGCAACAATTGGACCCCTTAAAAATTTATACTTTGTCGTGATACTTTTTATTGATTAATGATTTAAGGTTCGACGGCACGCCACTATTGTCGATTTCAGTAAAATACAGGACGCGACTCTTCTTTTCAAAAGAATTGGTTAACGTTAATTATTGTAGTGCTATCGAGATAATTGGAGCGCTATGGTAAGCTTAAACTGAAGTTACCTGATGGGGCATGATGCATTTCTATTATGCATATTATTTCCAAAGCACAGTTTGATTTATATTCATGTTTTATAAAAAATCCAGTTTTAAAATCAACGAAAAGTTTTAGTAAACGTCAGTTCACATGAAAGACTAACTTGTATTAGGCGAGAGAGAAATCTGCCCACTGTGGAATAATTGTGGGAGAAAGTGTACTGGGAACAGCCTGAGATGACAGGGAGATGAGAAGAGTGTTGTAATAAGGACGAGGGACGAGGCGAGGATGCACCACATAAGGCGGATTGAACCATTAGAAACAACTGACTGTTCAAAATCAGTGTGAGAAGAAAAATAGATCAAAATTCATTTGCTTAAACTCCATAAAATGTCATCCGATACAGGGCTACATGGACAACAGAGCACAGACTAAGTTAGGAGATGAATAGAGAGATAGATAATAGAATCGAATAGCACAGGAGTAGGGTTTAGAACACCGCCAAGCTAGATTGCCTTATGGTTTAGGCTTTAGAATTATCTGTTTTGAGAAGTCAAAAACTCACAGAGCTGGAAACAAAAACTTTTCTCTCCTTCATATTACTCTAGCACTAGATCTAGAAAATAATGGAAAAAGGATGGTGAAAGATTTGAGTACTTACTTTTTCCTTCCATGTGTTACCCACTTTCTTTGTTCCTTCGATTTATTACAACTTTAGTAATAAAACTCACATTGGGCTCCACTCAAGAGCGGCAATATGTACGGAAGTATTAATACATATAAGTATATGAATGTATAATCTAATCTTTTATATCCGTTACCAACGCCAACTTATGACAAATCCATCTATTCCGGAGCACAGTGATCTCATGGAAAATCTTACATTGATTAGTTAATGATGACGAGGTGATTCTTACCACACATTTATACATAACTAACCCCTTACACCTCTCATCATCAAAGAGTTCGACGTTTCCTAAGACTTTTTTGTTTATTTAGTAAATAAAAAAGCGTAAAACATAAATGGAACACGTGGAATTAACAGTAAGTACTTATTCGGTGGTGTAAACGTTTTGTTATTTTCTAGAAAGTTCAATAATTATAAATGGAGAATTGCCAGTACGTGATTTATGTACAAGGTGCCCAGTATGTATTTTGCAAACTTTAACTCAGAAAGCTCGAATCAAGCGGATAAGCGGAATACATCTTCGGAATGATCAAGTCACAGTGGCCAAAAAGTTACTTCTTTGACATTTTTCAACAGATAATTGATTTCACTTATAACCACTCGCATTTACAAGCGCTCACATTTTACTCACAAGTAAATTCACCATCACTCATTCGCTAGTTCTTCCTAAAAAATTTGAATCCAATCGACCATCGACCAATTACAAGCAAACCGAATTTTGCTCATAATTTCACTTTCTTTGAAAATGCATGAATCCCGTAACAAAATGAAATTTTGAAGAAAAACCGACCTGCTCAAAATTGATCGATCCATATCTTAAAATTTTCAGGACACGTAACTAGGATGGTGGTGGTGCGAAGTTAGTTATTCCAAATTTTACAGTCAAATATGAAATCGATCGAAAAACGTTAGAGTAGCAACTCTTTATCTTCCTCAAAGAGGCTGGAATTTTGGCCAGAGTTCCAGTTTGAGTTGATCTTTCCGACGATGTATTCCGCTTTATCGCAGCACTTGTTTTTCCTCAGTCACAGATACGAAAATACATACTGGCCACCCTGTATAACGCTTACACCGATAGGTCGACAGTAGGATCGTTTAGTTTGGATTGGATTGGAATGGATTCTTCACTTACGTGTTTTGCCAAATGCATTCATGTATGTTCATTGTTTATCTTCGAATGGTAATACAAATAATTTTGGCTTAAATAATTAATTTCGAAATAAATTACAAAGAGCTGTATAACCATGAAAATGAAATATCGACAAAAAGGTAAGTCCCTATACGCTATGTATATACACTTATAAGAGTTAATAAAGAAAATTCCCTCCATGACGATTTACTTCTTGATGATAATGGGAAGGGAATTGCGGAATTTTATGGAGTGATGACTCCATTGAGGCAATATTTCATGAAATATGCACGAAAGAAAGAAAATTAGATCATCAGAGAATGAAATTAAGATATTTTTCGTTCCTCCGAGCCATCATCATGTGCTCGGAGGGAATAAAAGGAAGGCTAATTATCCAAGACATCAGTGTTTTTGGCATGTGGTTTATCTAAATCGCGAAAAATTATTCCATTAAGCGATTAAATTAGACTCTTAAGTTTTTTCTCCCTCCTCCTTAGTCTCTGTCTTCACTTCACGCAGACAGGCATGAGGATCATAGTGGATCTGGGAGGGACGACTTTGGTCCTCAGGCCTTCTCCCGCATCACCACACAAAACTATTCTCTTTCTTCTTCCACAAAACAATGAGCCCCTTGAGAAAATTCTTCTCTCAAAATTAAAATTAAGCCCATCTCATTTCTTTCACAAACTTTTTCTCAACTCTCAAAACCCCTCCTTCCCACTCACTTCTTTTCTTTCACTTAAAAACTTTTTTTACTAAATCTTTTTTTCCCGTCAAAACTCTATTACGCCTTACTCAGCTCTGATCTGAGATCAGGGCTGCTGGTTAGCATTTGACAAAAACTATCTTCTTTATCCTCTCCCTTTCTTTCTTTCTTTTTTCCTCACTTTCTCATCTCATGCTGAGTGTCGACGTCTGGTTTCCCCATTCCAATTTCTTATTGCTTCTTTTCTTCTCTACTTCACATTTGAAATCTTTGTGGTCTCCTCCTCACTATGTCTCATACGGACGTCAACTCATTCCTTTAGAAGCCGATAGTCAAATCCAGCCATACCACTAGAACTCAACACTAACATCATTTTATTCCCAACTAAGCTTTCACACGGTCAGAGATCACTCATAAACAATTGAGTGATAACTTAAGTTATGCATTCATAAGGACGAATGATGAAAAAAATATATCATCGTAAACGATTGGAGTAAATCGATCAGTAAGGAAGTAAACGCCGTACCTTAATCATTAATGAGTCGACTAAAGCTCGTCTGTTTCTACAGAACTGAACATACTAATCTGTTCTAGAATGATAGTAGAGGCAACCCTTGCTATTTACTTCACTCCCGTGAGGGGTTTGATCGCTCGGGAAGACACGGTGTAGTGGTTACTTTGAGGAGACTTTTCTCCACAGTTGTTTTTCTTGCTACTTGGGGTTCCTTCCATAGACTAAATTGAAGGTTAAGTCATTCTCTTTGCAAAACTACCCGATTGGATTGGATTGATTTGAATTGTATTTTTTATTAACGTGTCGTTACCTCTGCAATCACTCGCATAAGTATGCTACGTGAAGTAAAATGATTTAAAATTCCGAAATTTCTCGGCTTGGTGAGTGAGTACTTGATGGAAAGTGTACCATAACGTTTTGTACCTTCCACCAAGTACTCATTCACGAAGCCGAGAAATTTCGGAATTCTAAGTCTATAGTACTTACACGACTACCATAATACTAACAATTTTGAAAACATTATACCTATTAACAACCGAATCTCAGTACAATATTCTCTAACCCCGAGTCATAAATATTTATTGGGTGTTGCTGACAACCCTAAATTAGGATGTCAGCCCCTATGTTATTTTACTTCCGCGTGCCGGCGAACATCTCGACGATCTCTAGGGTGCATATGGTGTATTGGTTGCTTTGATGATTTCTTTTGCTAAGCACTTCCGCTACCTTCCCCCGGTGTAATGGAAAGCTAACCGGTTGGTTACAAAAATCGCGTGTCATATTTGACTACAACTTACGCGAGAATGTGAATTAATGAGTTTATTATTACAAAGTGGAAAATTATGAAAGGTGTTGGATTTGAGGGTTGGAAGAAAGGAAACTGTGACAGGTAGTGAACGTCTTAACTTGGAGGGCGGTAGAATGATCGCTTCTGCTGTTTTGGATGACATGAAAGATAGTTTTAGACGGACTGATGTTGAAGATGAAAGAATAGAAATACGACATGTTGTGATGTTGAAATCCTTTGCATGTATGAGGTTGAGATTATGATTAGGTTACAACAATATGATGTTGTCTCAATTCCCCTCGTAAATTCCAGTGTACAAGTTGTGCGTTCGGCGCAGACTACTAGTACCTGATTCTGATACTGATGATGGATAGGAAGGAAGGTGTAGGCCGAAATTAACCGAATTTAGGAGGATGGACCAATGAGGTCGGGTTTAGAAGGGAGAGTCCTGGGTAAGTAAAGTGGGACTTTTCGGGGAAATCAATGAGTACAGGACGGGAAGTGTCTCGAGTCTGGGATCTCTCCTCCGCTATCCACCACGACCCGCACTCATAGACTATTTCCACTTCCTCCCGTCAACTTCCTAGTCAACTTTCTTTCGTCGACCCACACACTTCTACCAATTCTAAAACAAATACCTCATAATATGACCCCCGCTTTGCCAAGTTTCAATTCAATTTATATACTCAAAAGTATCGGCGAAATCAAATTTTGTTTAATTTTGAGGGGATATCTGATAAAAATTAAAAATTGAGAAAGTCGAATTCAAAAGAAAATACATTGCGGAATTGTTGGGGACAGGTTGTGTTAGAATGCTCCCAAATGTGTTGGGACCTTCACCACTCTACAATTCCGTCTTAAGAAATCTTTCTGAGGGTCAGACTCAAACAAGTGGATTTGGTGGATTTTTTATGGAAAATCTTCTGCGTGCTAATGGGCGAGAGCACGGAATGAATTTACTGCCAATTCCTTGTTCTTTGAAGACTGAACCGGCGATGATGTCACCACCTAATCATAATGACAGTCTATCCCCTATTTTGGTTCCTGGAACCTCGCCATTGACGCCCTCAACGAGTCCTTTAGGGCTTGGAACCGGTTTGTCTTTCTTTCTCCAAACTTTCTCTTTCTTGAAGAATGAGCGGAGAATAGAGGAATCTACATGATTAAATGTGTAGTACAATCTGGGTACACATGTTCCATCATTGCATTTGACTCATTTCTCACTCCAACCTTAATACTTCTGACAAGACAAAAGTTTGACCCTTTATTTTGATTGTGAACAGGAAACGGTGGAACATCTTTGACGGTGGGAATCACTGCATCCTACACATTTGAAGAGGAAAGACGTTGTAATTCTAGGGAGAATAAACACTCTGGATTTGTTCTTGAGTCCCACAGTAGCCATGTTGGTCGAGGGAGTGGGTCAATTTTTCCGCATTGTGTATGTTTGAGTAGAAATAGTAGTCCGCCGGTGAATGAGTGTTCCTCGAGAGTGGTCACAGGGTGTTGTAATGACAGAGTTGACTCTCGTCCAAATCGTGAGGAAAACTGTACTTGTCGTGTTGTGAGATGCAAGTCAAGTTCTGCGAGTGAAATCAAGAACAAATGTGAGGATACGAGCAATAACAATAATAATAGTAGTACTAGTCCCAGTAGTACTAGTAGGAAGCCAGTGTTGAAATTTAGCGTGAGTGCAATTCTTGGAGGAGATGACCATAAAAGTGACAAAAATGGGTCTGAATCAACTCCCGTCTTCAACGCCAGTAAGCATTTATTTCTCTTATTTCTAAAATTACCCACACACCCCACCACGCCTTCTGTTCAAACTTTTCACTTCAGAACGCTACTACATTCTTATTTGAGCCTTTATCTCCATTCTATTTTCTCTGAACCAATGACACGTTTTATTTCATCCCACAAATTCCTCAATTCAGCTCTCTCGCGATCACGAATGAGGTAGCGGACACAGATGACAAGGTAATCGAGTATGCTCATGACAATGAAACTGAAAGAATTTCATAAGTTAGAGAATTCAGTCAGTCGACTCCACTTATTAAGTAAAAGATACTTTAGCATAAACTGTTGTCCCAGTGAAGTCCATTCTGTGAACATATGACTAACTAGGTTCTGACAAATTACAATAGAGTGTAAGAATCTTATATGAGCTAATTCGAATTCTGTAATTTCTTGTCGATTGTATAATATTGTTGTGTAATTTGTGTTGTCATTATGTCACGACTCTCGTTCATAATGATTTACTTTCTCCTAAGTGGCATGGCTTACGGCGTAAGGACCTACTTATGGGATGCCGTGTTACGATTGAAATGAATACCATATTCAAAATTACTATTTTCGATAAATATATGTGGAACAACAAAATATTTAATCATAACACAGTTGCATTGAAAATTCTATCAGAGTACCTTTTCAAAATGTATCCGAGTTTGACTTGGAGTTCTTGTGTATTAAAGTCAATACAACATTGCCCAAACAATATAACAAAGGAGGAGCCGTTCCTCATCCGGCGAGACTATTTTGCATTTTTTTCAATTTTAAAAAATAGTTGAGGTTGCCGGAGGAATGCAACTATTTTGAATTTAAATTACACGGGAGGCATGGCAAAATCAAATGGGAATTTAACATTGGGTGGAAACTGCCAAGTCTTATGGGAATTCGTAATGCTTTCCACCCAAAGTGATAAAAGTTGTTTGTTTACTTATAACATGAATAACAAGTAGCTGTTCCTCCTGGTACCCCAAACAACTACACGTGAAATTTTCTTGAATACAACATACGTCACCTTGATTTATCAGTGGGTGCCCGGAATTCCGACAATAGCAATAAAATCAATATATGAGCATTGTATATAATTATAGGGCGATACCTAAGCAACTATAATGGGCGGACAATGGAAACGGACCAATTAGGCTTACCAAAAATGTATATCTCCTCGTGATAATAAACTAGAAAATACAAGCAAAATTAACTTCTTATAATTTTATTTTATTAGCTATATTCATATCCGTACGAATTATTTGCTAGTCTTAGAAAACCAAAAGATAAAATTAATTATATTTTGAAAACAATTACACTGACTATCCACATACAGATTAGTTGCAATAAATTAGTAGGCCGGATTCTCAAGATAAAGTTTTGTTGAATTTAGTTTGGTGCTTAGGATACGAACGAGAAAGCAGTTTTCTATGCCTCGGAGACAAAATAAATTGCGACATCTTGTAACGATTGTCGCGGAACAAAACATATATTCTGTTGACGCACGGAGTTGCTTAGAGACTTAAGGGCTTGTCAGATAAAAAAGACAAGAGCAAATAGTTAAATTATATGTCTGAATGAGTGGATAGTTTGATAGGTGGGGAATCATAAATCAGGACACGATGTGTTTTGTGTATGCATGAATATCTTCTGCTCCCATGCGTATTCATAACGACTAGTTGGAATCGAATTAGAAAACTTTCTGGTGGTGTTATGCTGGTGTATGTGTGTGTTTGTGTGAACTTGACTCTGGCCTGACTGCTCCAACAATATACGAGTGAAATGAAAGAGCTGACTATAAATCACAAATCTAAGGGTTGAATAGATAACTAGGCTGATTTGAATCTATCCAGTGTCCTGAAGGCACTTCCATATCAGTCACTCACACCACTTCTACTCCTCACTAAATAACTCATTGGAGTTTCAATGAGTCGGAAAA
Organism: Protaphorura glebata; assembly: GCA_034694305.1. Taxonomy (NCBI): domain Eukaryota; kingdom Metazoa; phylum Arthropoda; class Collembola; order Poduromorpha; family Onychiuridae; genus Protaphorura; species Protaphorura glebata. Next base: position 889 of record JAQFYE010000896.1, on the reverse strand, counting down.
ATTATTCAAATTTATGTAATACATAAATTGTTCCTGTCTGTAATTAATTGTGTATGGTGAGCGCACCGTCAGGCGCTTCTGAAACAAATCCAACATTTCAAACTAATATTTCAATGGCAGGCATACTATTGTAAAAATACTTTATAATAGTTGTATTATGTATTTGTGTAAATTAATAAGTGATCCCTTAAGAATACTTTTATCAATATGTATCGTAAGGCCAGTAGCGACAATACTGATTGATTGAGAATTTATTCAACCGACACAGGCACACAAAATGACGAACAAAAACAAATATCTAAGTCATGTAATATTTAAATCCCAGTTACGAAATGTCTCATATGACTTCATTGGTATAGTAATTATAAAATAGTGTACAGTACTCAGTTACTTTTCAGAATTCGCGAAAACTTGAATTTCCTTTGTTGAATGAATTTTTGAAAGTTTAATAACATCTTCAGAAAAATATAGTGAAACCAGAATGGGCCGTACAAACTCAACAATAGTTCGCAGTTTTGAAATGTTACATCCAAAAAATAATCCCTATACCTTACTTCCCATAAGTGCGACAACTGAATTTCAATTTCTATATTGGATACGTGTGCCACAAGCATACCAGAAAATTGAAAAGCATTTATTTTGTCTGAACTGAACTCTCTGCATGCTTAATCGCCGAGACCAATAGAGAGCTTTAAATAAAGCGTCTACTAATCCACTAGCGGCGATGGCGACCCACAACAAAGAACATTCTTTTATACACTCTGTAATTTCCTTCATACTAGTCTATTAAACAGTATATGTAAAAATCAACACAGGACACAGGACAGGAGAAGACACAGGTCGCCATTAAGCAGTCCGAATTTTGTTTTCCTATGTACTCGAAAAGGTA
>JAQFYE010000895.1:0-28069 GCA_034694305.1 Protaphorura glebata | reverse complement strand
CAATTGGAAGGATTTCTTACAACATTACAATATCTGCCAGAAGCTACTAGCTTGTAACAACCCCTATATCGCGGTCATTAAAGATTTGGATGGCGAGATTGACACTTGTATCGAGAAACTAGATGTGAAATCATTGACAGGTGATACTGACGTCATTTCCAGTGATAAAATTAGGCAACATGTTGCGCCAGAAAGCTTTCGAGTCTTGGTCAGAACTACCCTCCAAAGGGAAGGGAGTGTCGCTATTTGTCGAAGTCCCACAAGTGAACAATTATATGGTTCACCCTTCAGGACTTTCTACTTCAGAATGGATTGAGGATATCCAAATGTCTGCGAACTGTTTTTCGGTTCGAGCTGTACCCCGTCGAAGCCAAGACGGTAACCGTTGCAGAAATTGCAACGAGATTGAAACGTTGTCTCAAGTTTTAGGGTTCTGCCGGAAAGGATCGGATCTACGGATTGCCAGGCACAACCGCGTTAGATAACTTTTGGCGAATGAGTTCAGAAAAATGGGATATGACGTATATGAAGAGATAAGTTATGCTGCTGTGGGTGGTTTGAACAAACGCAATTACATTTTAGCCATAAAAAATGCAACTCGGACAGGTTTTGTGCTTGATCCAACAGTTCGTTTTGAGATTTCGGGGTCGCAGCCGCAAGAAGTTGATCTTGAGAAGAAGGCTCACTACAAACCAACAATCCCTGACCTTAAGGAAAAATATAATTTGGAAACTATGGAAGTGATCGGACTTATGATTGGTGCAAGGGGTACTATCCCTAACTTCTTTGAACACTTTAGACGAAGATTTAATTTACCAAAATCAATTAATACGGCGATAGTCGATTCTGTTATCAAAGATTTTGTGTACATTCTACGTAATCATCTCCACAATTTTAATTCTGTGTGACGCTCCTGTCATATGTGATAGAAATACTATTTTTTTTCATATGCATGAATGTACTTCGGTATTAATTGCGTATACTGTGTCGATTTTGATAACTCACAATGGTGGGCAGTAAAACTTGAATAAAGTTTATTTCTCTGTAATTGAAATAACGTCGAATTTGTTATAGGGCACCAAATGTACTACGAACAACGACAGACAGGAATTTCGACAAAGAAATTTTTACAGTTATTCAATTTGTACAAAATAAAATAAAATCTTCATGCAAAATCTAAAATTAAAAATAGGTTCAAAATATGAAAATTCGAAAATTGTTAAGGCATATTACGTGGTAGAGCATTATCCAGCTAATCCCAACCACTTCTTGATTTGGTCTTTAACATGCTGGCGTGCAGCTATCAAGTGAATTGAGTCCTGTGACGTTGGACTAATCGGATCCATACAATGCGATGCACTGAAATTCAATTTCGTAGTGTCAATATTCCAATGGAATGATTTTGTATCTGACCATTGCACGATTTGAGAAAAGCCTGAAACCAGTTGTGTCAGTAAGTTGGCCACATCTCCTCGATTTGAAGTGTCCAACTGTGAGCAGAGTCTAGAAGAAGAATATCAAAACAAATTAATGGCATTTTATTAAAAATGAAATATTTGCATACTTGAAAGTTGTCTGGATAACTGGACAACTTCCACTTGGTGACAAAGTGTCAGAACGTCGACTTTGGCTTCCCGCAGAGTCACATCCAGCACTTGACGTCATTTGGACCAAAGCATGAAATCCTTCTTTAATGACATTATAACACTTCTGGCTCACACCTCGAATTACTTCTCAGACAAATTCCATGTACTCTGCGTAACATAAAAATCTTACAAGTAGACACAATAATTTATCGGAGAAATTATTTGACATTTTAAATCTCAGTTGTTGTACACCGGGTTTTCTAGTTAAAATAGCCATATTTACTGTGAAACCCTTAAAATGTTGACTGAAAAGTCGTATTTGTACAAAATGGGACCTGAAGATGACCAGACAAAGTTCACCAAATGTGGATATTTCTCTCGGAAATAAATTGCGAGCTCAGCCGAGTATGATCTTCTGATCACAACAACTTTACTTTTATAAATTCAAAAATACAACTTATTAATTGACATCAGACGCAAAATTTCAGATGGAGAATTACAAGTTGACAATACAAACATCGGCGAATCAACGATTCAATAATTTGTCTCATTTATGGACATAACCAATAAACTAAGTAATCTAAACATTATTCCACATTATTTTCACGTGGAGACTTATAAATTAACGACGGACACTTGCCCTGTATACGGGTCAATAGTATAATAATAATCTAATCAACCATATTCATAACAACTTAGACATTCCATAACTAGCTCTTCCATGTGAAGAACGAAATATGTATTCTCAATGTCAGGCTCCAAGTTCATGACCTTACTTATTTTTGACAGTAAGGAAAACAATTTTTCAACAAATGCATTAACAAAGTAATTACACTGTCGCTGAACATTTTTCTTAATATTTTTCATGGGCTTAAAAATAGGGGTACACGTCGCACATGTCCACGATCTATTTCTCGTAAAATTCCAGTATACCTTGTCTGACATGGGAAAAGTGCAATGTCTTCTGTGGAAATTATTTAGACAATATTTACATTGCAACGTACCAAAATTAGCATAGTCACTCCTATCTTCCTCTTCAATAACATTATCATTAAAATAAAAATAATACCTTTCCTCAATGTAAAGTAAATCACTGCCATAACTTAGCAAAAATTTTCCACAGTTATAACATTCTTGATTATCATGATGATAACCAGGAATATCTGGAAATTCACCATTTCGTATAAATTGTTCAAGCTCATTAAACAGATAATTAGTATCTTTACTTTCTGACCAATCAAATACTAACACATTTGTAATGGGCCAAAACTGGCTTAGTCAGCTTGGAAGCACTGCTTTGTAGCAGTTGCTTCCACTCTCATAACATACATCATACATCACTACGACTATCATCTAGATTAGTAGAAGAGCGATTTAATGCAATTCCCCCCACCATCTTAATAGTTTACTATGAACTATATCATAAGTAATTAATGACGTCAGCATCAACGGTAAACCAGTATCAGTATTTATAGTGAATTTAAAATGTATGTTATCTGATTAATGATAATTGATGAATGATGCATGATGCAGTATAATTTGATTTGATTGATGATAGTTAATACACATTAAAATGTCTCAAACCCTCCAATTCTCCTGTTTCAACAATTGGCGCATTGATCCAACACCTCCTTATTATGCTGGATTATCTCAAATTCTCCAATTCACCGGTTTCTTGAATTTGCGCATTGACCCAGCTCCTCCTGATTATGCTGGATTGTCTCGAACTCTCCGATTCACCAGTTTCTCCAATTTGCGCATTGATCCAACTCCTCCTGAATATGCTGGATTATCTCGAACTCTCCGATTCTCCAGCGTGCTCACTTTGATCATTTTTAAGTCAGATTGATTAATTTCAATCTCAAATTCAATCAACACTGCTGACTCTTATCTTGCATATTAGTCAATTCGACATTTATAAAAGAAGAAACTCAATCTCTCACGAGAATTCAGAACGGCTTATTTTTTCATTCAAATCATTTAAAATTGGTCGCTTTATTTAGGTTAAAAAGTATATACTATAAACGAAAATTATGAATAAACCAGGTTTAGAATTAGTTCTAAACGTGTCACCCGTAAACCCCAATTTTTCTCTCACCCCTAATATCTCTACCAATAATATTTAGAGAGTTTGTTTTGAAACAGATATCTAATATGATAGCAAGGACTTTCCCAAGGAAACATTGGACCGTTCGATCTGTCATCAAATAATTTTTATATATTTTTTAAAAGTATTATAGTAAGTAGTTTGTTGAAAATATCGCTTAGTATTTTATTTAGTAATTACTGTGTAATTTCTGCTAACATGTTCAACGTTGTATAACAAACAACGTAACTTACCTGTAATGGGGCGTTGTCACTGAATAAATTGAATTTAATTGAATTAATTGAGACGGCCAGTTTAATGCTTGATGAGTGCGACAGTGGGAGGCGGGTTACGTTACGTCTACGTCTACGTTTACTTTTAAGTTGAGTGCAAAGTGTTGAAAGGTTGACGATAAAGGAAGACAAAGAATGAGAATTCTTCCGAAAACATTGCCCGGACTCAGTACATGGGCAAACGGTTCACTCAATTCCACCGTACAAGTACACCTCTACAAACTCTACCTGCTATTTACACATCTGGCATTTACACTCGTCCAATGCCAGGAAAACCAGTACAGTCAAAGTTTCACAGATCACACAGTGCAATTAGTATTCCATTTTACCATTCCGAACCGGTTTGGGTGCAGGTGTAACATTACTAAATCAACGAATATCGTGTCTATAATGCTTTCATCATATGTACGAATGAATGTTATGTGCATATAACATGACCTCACATCAGTGATCATCATTACCGACCGTTTCGGGTATATGTAAAAAAAATTCCAAGTCAACGGGTACCATGTATGCAATGCTATTATCGTATCTATACATATCTCGTAATCTTAAACCTGTACCCGATCCGGTCGAAAATGGCAAACAGTGACACGGCCTCAAGTTATACACGTAACATTTATGTGTACACATTATAGAAGTACTGCATATATGTTACTTATTCATTTGTTACCTTTATACCTGTACCCGAACCGGTCGGGGATGGTCAAGGTCAACAGTGACCCGGGGTCATCTTATATACACGTAACATTCATATATAGACAAGATTAAAGTATTATTTGCACGACACTCGTTGATTTGGCAATGTTACATATGTACCCGAACCCGTCGGAAAATGTAACCAGTGACCTGGGGTCATATTATACGCACGACACAGTCATATATAGACTTGACAATAGTATTACTTGAGGGTACTTGCTGATTTGTTAATCATATACCTGCACCCGGCCCGATTGGGAAATTAATCACTTCTAGCGTATGTTTACTGAGAGGATACTCCTCCGCATAGCTTAATATTGGCGACTATGCTCTTCTTTTTATTGAAATATAGTCCTTCACATTTTACCTAATAACTTTTGGTGCTATCTCGGGTACTACCTGAAAACTTGAGACAATGTCTTCAGTACCTTATTGAAGGCATGTGCAAATTATTGGGAAGTACCCGACATAGTTACCAAAAGTTAGCAAAGCAAGAAATTAACACTAAATTTGGTCAAAATTTTGAATATTTGAAAAAAAAAATTTTTATAAATTCGATAAAAATTAACTGAAACAATTGAGATTTGCAGTTTATAGAATAAGGTTCAAATCGTCCGGTACTTATTGCTCAAAGTGGCTGAAAAAATTGAAGAAATTTTCTATACCTCGAATACGTTTTCGAAAAAAATTAATATTTTTTTCTATCCTAACTTTAAATATTGAGTTGGTTCTGAAGTTATTTGCACGTGGTCATTCCCACCCATTGGTCGTCTTCATATATATGGACATAGCCCAAATCGGTTTTGTTCGTAAAGCTTACCCCCAAAAACTAGTCTAAGTGAAATGACCGTACCCATTATTCAAAATCCAAAATTGAAAAAAAAATGAAAAAAAGGGCAATATTCAAAAATTTCAACTTTTTTCTTAAATTCGAATTTTGGGTGACACTTATTTACTCTTATTAGTTGTTGGGGTAACTGTTTCGAACTAAACCGATTCGGAGAAAATCGAAGTACCCTGAGAACATTCCTCGTAAGTGCGATTCGACACAGTGTTTGAAGCTTATCTTGCTCAGCTAGGTAGAAAAAATAATGGTAGATTGGGCAATTTTATCCCACCTCGAAGAGAATGAACTAATATTTTATCTGGTTCCAAAGGAAACCAAAATAATTTAAATTGTCATCAAAATAAATTAAACCGGAACCGAATTGAATTGAATTGAACTGGCACCAAATTAAATGAAACCCGTACCAAATTATTGTGATCTAAAATTAACTAGACTGACTCAAAGTTTCTGGACACCAAAATAAATCGAATTGTCACCAAAATAAATTATGCCGGCACCAAAATTTCTTGAATCCGAATTAAATGGAACCGGCCGCAAATTAAAAATTAAGCTTGCACTAAAATAAATTAAATTAGAAACAGATGAGCCAAAATGAATTCCACGGGTACCAAATTTCTGGGAAACAAACTATTATTTTTATATTATATTATTATTATCATTTTATATTATTTTATACTATTTTTTGTTTTTATCTATTATTAATATTAATATTATTATTATTATTTATTAGTTAAAACAGACCTACATTATTTTAAAATCTACTTTTAGTAACACAGGCACAGGTATAGTACGTGTGATCAGGTAACGATGTAAGAATAACACTATATCTTTTCAAGAAAAATCGTCACAATGACACAGGACATGAGCCCATGCCATTGTTATTATTATTATTAGTATTCGGGTAATTATTTGAAGGAACTGGGTAATAGTAAGGGAACCAATTGAATGGGATTCTCCAGACATCTGCTAACACCACAATCACAAAGAGTAACACAACGACAACAATAATGGCAATGACCCAACCCTTCTCAACTTCAACTTCTAAAGTATGATGATAAAGTCCTTCAGCTCCGTTGAACTTATCGTCTTTACAAATTTTTTTTCTTGTGTTCAATCTGTCCAAGAGTTTCAGTGTAGCACAAACAAGTATTGTTGCATGGGTTATACTCTTAGAGGATCCGGAAATAGTAGTACTCGTACTGGTCACACGAATACGTCCTAAGCTACTAGTTGCATCTCTGTCCCTAGAATTACACTTAGCTGTGAAAAGTTCTTTCTGACGCCATTCATTCAGTGTGTTGGGTCCTGGACATATTTCAAAATTATTCTCAATTTGGTAAAATCCTTTCAATTCTTGGGTTAGAAAGGCACGAATGGAATTGCACATGTCTTTATTCCCTGAGCAATCAGTCGACAGGCATTGGTAGCAATGTAGGCCATTCAATTCTACATCAACATTAAAAATATTAATTCATAATTGGTTCACAAAATACAACAAATTACAATTACAATTACGTAATTGTAATTGTAATTAATTACTTTCAGAATCCCAGCGGTAATTTGTAATTGTAATCATATACTTTAGAAATCTGTGTAATTTGAAATTGTAATTGTAATTGTAATTGATTACTTTCAGAATTTAAGCTGTAATTTGTAATTGTAATTAAATACTTTAGAAATTGTAATTGTAATTGTAATTTGTAACTGAATTTATATTTTTCTCAATTACTTTTCCAATTACTTAGATTTTTTACCATTATATAATACAAAGATGTGCTATGATGCTAGCAGACATTAAAATCATCATTCCGAAAAGAAATTTGAATTGTAATTCGTAATTGTAATTGCATTTTCAATTACAATTACGTATTTGTAATTGAAATTAATTACGTTTCCATTTTTGACTACATGATTGTAACTGTAATTAATTACTTTCAAAATTTCTCCATGAATTCGTATTTAAAACCGGACGGGAGTTTACCATGAATTTGCGTATATAAAACCAGAATTGCAATAATCCATCCCAAATATTTTGTAAACAAGTGGTTCCTCATTTTTCGTCATTTCAAACGTTTAACTCATTTGTCCTTCGGTGATAATCCAAATCAGACAAATTTTTTTAGTAATGAATTAGAACCTAATGTGTAAGTTAAGAGTGTTAGTTTTTGCAAAAAAAATTAATTAATTAATTATTCGGTATAATAATCATTTTCTTGCAAATCCTGAGTGCAAAACCAATAAACTGGATAGAAATTAAATTGAGAAGCAAAAATATACGGGATGCTATTTAACTACACTCTATTAATATTTTGTGAAATGTGAAATGTGTAAAATAGAAATAAAATTGTTGAACTGAACTGCAAATCAGATTCAAACTTTCAAACTTCACACGCCGATGAAGAATAATCTTTTTCTCTTCTTCCATGGATTCGACTTGATTCAATGGTGGAGAAATACAGGGTGATTCGGAGTCGAGTGTTTCTTTGTCATAATTAGCTCTAACCAGACTTGGGTCAATTACTTTGAAATTCGAATTAATTACAGATTACAAATTACACCCTCACTTTTGAAAGTATTTCAATTACAATTACAAATTATATGCAAAATTATTGATGTAATTAATTACAATTACAAATTACGTAATTGTAACTGAAAATGCAATTACAATTACAAATTACAATTCAAAATACTTTCTCCAAATGATGATTTTTTGTGTGTACTAACATCATAGTTACATACATCTTTGTATTTGATGGTCAAAATTTTCAGTAAATTGTAAAAGTAATTGAGACAAATATAAATTCAGTTACAAATTACAACTACAATTGCAGACAATCTCTGAAGTATTTAATTACAATTACAAATTAGAGGTGGGATTCTGAACAATTACAATTACGTAATTGCAATTGTATTTTGTAATTGAAATGACAATTACCAATGTAATTGATCCAAGTCTGGCTCTAACTTTATACGAACAGTAGTGAATAATTTTTAATTTAATATTAACAACGCGTATGATTATCCAAAGCCAAAATAACAGAACAACGGCAATTTTGATTTCACCAAAAATTCCTCATCTGAGAAAGGAGAAAGCGACGAGATTGTGGTAATGAGACGAGCAGTTAAATTTTGAACAAAATTGCTATCTCACTTTCCAGATACAGGTAAACACAAAAGAAAACTATAACAAATATACAGGGCGTTTACTATCTCTCAGACTACTTTGAAATTGGCGCGTCGCTAACTCAATTAAATATTTGTTGACGTCAGTGCAGAAAAAAATGTTAAAAAAAACGAAAAAAATAAAATTCACAATTTATCAAAATAAATAAAATTCAACATCTAAAAAAGATTAAAAGTTCAAAAAAAAATAAAATTTTGAATTTTTTTTAGAACCTGTCATGAAAAGTAATTTTGATTTCATTTTATTGAATTTCATTTTTTCATTTTTTTTCTAAATTTTTATTGTTTTGGAATTTTAATCTTTTTTAGATGTTGAATTTTATTTATTTTGACAAATTTTGAATTTTATTTTTTGCGATTTTTTTATCATTTTTTCTGCACTGACGTCAACAAATATTTAATTGAGTTAGCGACGCGCCAATTTCAAAGTAGTCTGAGAGATAGTAAACGCCCTGTACAGGGTGAGTCAGAAGTATGTCCACCTATTTTCGGGAACTGTCATATTGACTGAAAAATACCCCGAAGGTACAGGCTAGCGCTCCGATCGGTTCCGTTCGGTTTTGATCGATTCGGTTCGTTCGAGTTTTACTTTTACGAGTGAACCCAATGAGGACTTGTAAGGTGAAATTAAAATTCCAGTGATTAATTTCTGCACCACGTTCCTCGTTAAGATTCATGAAAGTCCATTTAGACGATGGACACTGCAAAATCCGGGGAGGTTCGCCCAGTTTGTCAAACTATTCGGCTCCAACGGGTTGGGAATTCTATTTGGAGGATTTCAACTCAGGCCCAATTGTACAATTGATGCATTCCACAATATCCGGAGAGTCTTGGCAAATTTAACCAAATTCAATTTGGAGACAGAACTAGATGACTGTGTTAAGATTTTGAGGGAAGTCTGGACTCATGTGACAAGACTGGAGTCATTGAGCATTACCGTTGACGTTCCAAGAGGAGAGTATTATTTGGACTGTCTTCACTGGCATTCCAATTGGAAAACAGAAAAGAATTCGACGTGTCAGGAAAGAATTGGAGAAAATGAGGGTTGAAGAGAAAAGAAACAGGATTCTGGAGCTCATGACTCAACTTTCTATCCACCCTTCCATTCGGAACCTCACGAGTAAGGATTCGAATATTTTTGAACCACCCTGTACATAAATCCACATCATAATATGTTGCGTCATTTCAGAATTGAGACCCATGGACCTCTTTGTGACGGGGAGTGGACGAGCGGATTGGAGAAGTGAGATTTATTTGACTGACCTCACTCCCTACTTAGCTTTCTACGCCATGAACCAGCTCAATCACATTGACCTCAAGCGTGGTAAGGTCAGTCACACTCACAATTATACGATTTATTTCATTTTGCTGACTTTTTCAAAATGGCTTTCCGTCCCTCCTAAATTGATTTCAGTTGACGAAGACTTCTTGTGAAATTCTGACAAAAGAGACGGGACTGAAATCTTGGAGCTTCCAAAATAGAGAATGGCATCATATCATTCCTCCATTTTTCCTTTTTGAGCCTGATAGCAATTACAATTAATTTCCCGAATGTTTTCGACGCATATCGGCATTTTATGAAAAGTCTAGACATGTTTTAAAAATATTTCCACTTCTTGAGTTTTCATCTTCGGACATTTGTATGTATAGCTATAGCATTTATATAATTATTGTCTCCACACTCCACATATATGAAACGTTTGAGTGTTCCACTTAAGTTGTTAAGATCAATGACATATTCTTGCTGATATATTTGTTCACACTAATGAGCGAAAAAGAGATGAGATTGGATAAAAAAAATTTAGTCATGAAATCAGTACAAATTAATTTGTCGACCCTGATGTTTAATAAACAAAATGTCAAACCCTTGCACGCGTATTTTTTGCTTTGTATTCATTTAATTGATATAGAAATGGACAAAAAGGGATAAAATTTACAAATACATATGCTTAGTTTTATTCTCCGATGGTGACAGAGGCTTGAGCACAGATTTCAATTCGAAAACTTGCCACATCAAATATTTGGAATCGAATGTTGAATGTGAGCTATAAAATAATGCAAGAATCAAAATGAAAATTAAATTGGAATATTAAAATGTAAATATTAATTGACATTCGTTGTTATACGACATGTAATTGCTACTGAGCTATTTACCCCAGCGTAGTCCCTTGTGACTTGGAGTGGGAATGCCAACTCATATTCAACCTCAGCCTCGATTTCCCCAGGGATTGGAACTTGGAGAAGCGCTGTGTCATCCTCCAAGGTCACAAAGAGAGCGAGGTTATTGCTCGTCAGACTTGCAGCAAATCTGACGGAGACATCGTAGACTTTGTCTGGGCTAAAGAAACAAGGTGTTTGAGTGCAGTCTGTCACAGCCACATCACCCAAAGTCCCACGATCAGGTAATCCTGCATGGATATATCAGCCAATCTTTGAATTTCTCATGAAGGACGCCAATAAACAACACGTAGGGTAGGGTGGGCTAATAATCGCCACCTTCGAGTGAGTGTGTCAATTTTCGTCCACCTTACCCTATAAAAAGAATGAGGAAAATAGCTTATGTAGTTTTAATTTGTGATTGGACTTTCTTACCACAGTCTGAGATTCCCTCAACAATCCCGAATGGATTCCATGACGAGGATTTGGCAAGTGACCCAGCGGTCAAGGCAAGAACAATGATCAAAGTTTTCAACATGGTAGGGACTGAGAGGAAAGGTACGAGTGAGTGTACTACAACCAAGTTACCACGACCCCGTGTTTTTATATTCACTGGTTGACGTAAATTGCAAGTGGAGAATCGAATAAAACTGTCAAGTCAATCAAATAATCATAAATCAAAGTAAAATTATATTAATTACGTGCAAGAAAACATTAAATTCACCCTGGGAGTTTGTGGAATCAAGTCTATTTATTGCTGACCATAAATTGGCCTGGACTGGACTTTGAGAAAAAATCTGAAATCTGAAGAGGCTTGCACACGGACATGGACGTGGACCTAATAAATTAAGCAACTGGAATGAAATTACATACGTACAACCTGGCAGAGTGACTGGGAATTGGCCAATATTTTCAAGCTACTTAGATAATACTAAAAATAAAAAAATTATTATGAGTTTGCAGAAGCTCACAAAATTTAATCCTGGTCGAGTTTAATTGTACAACAGTAATAAAAATCTTACATCCAAAAGTTTTTACATCCAAAAGTTAACCGTAACTCATGCTGATATTACTGCAAACTAAGAATTAATATGAACTCCAGACTACGTAATCTGTTTCAGTTTTATTATTGAGCCAAACGGACGTCGAGAGCTTTAGGAATTAAACTGGAATCTAAAACGCACGTGGGAGTCCTACAAACCTTATGCGGGTGTGGAAGTATGAATTTATTCGAAGTCTCATATCTTAACTGCAAACTGCATACAAGCATCTCATTCAGTACTGTATTCCACTTCAATAAGAACTGTTGAATTTTATAACGACACATAATAAAATATATGAACCACCACCTGCCTACCGTAAGTTATGGGTAATGTGCACACGGGTGCTCATTAAGTCGTGCGAAGTAATTAAATGGAATAAATAACTTATTGCGAATGCCACGTCCGTCTTTTGGTTCGGTTTTGGTGGTAGACATAGGATTATCACCTAACGTGGTTCTTACTGCCGTTTATACTCCAAATTCATTGCCCGGAAATGCCTAGAAAATATGGTGTGCGCGGAACGGTAAATGACAAAGCCTTTCAGTCTCTAATGGACGTGTGAAAATAACTAAACTCCGAGCGAGACTGCCAGAACTCCTCAAATTGTTGGCAATCAATATTCTTTTTAATTGATACGTAGCTCTTTTTCTTATTTCATGAATGATGGTTTCGTTCCAGACTGAAATTCTGGTAAATTGGCGGCGGCCTCGATGAACTTAATGGCTTCACGGACGACGTAAAATTATACAAATTCAAAATTCTGAAATGGCATTTTTCCGGTAATCATTCTGCCACTCCTTTGAAAATAGTCTAATAGTCTAAACAGTTTGAATATTCTCTAAACCAATGTATCTTCTTTAAATGGTACGATTCTATATTCTGTGACTTTAAAAACCAAAATAAAATGAATAAATTGTGATAAGAAATTGGGCCACAAATACTTTTAATCTGATTCCCAAGAACATTGCTATATTGTTACATTGAAGACTCAACCTTGAGATGATGTCGTTCTTGGCATACAAACATAAGCTTGAAATGGATATATTTCCTACATCCATTTACATTAACTATGCCTAATAATGCATACGCTCAATGTTCCGAATAAAATTCATGTACTATGTTATTTCAATACTTTGACCATTCCATGATTTGATTCTCTTCAACCGTTCAAAGACCTGGAAATAGGGTCATCGTCACTTTACCATTGTGGACTTTATCGTATCGATTTTCAACAATTTTGAGAACTACCTTTCTCGAATTCAAAATTCATAGTACCTGTTGAATTTGGATATTATTAGAATTAAATTTCCCTTGTGCTAGACTTTACATAGTAGTATAATTGGCACTGATTGCTATAACATGGTCGCCCAAAAGTGCCGGTCATATCTGCTGCTGCTGTAAGAAATAATAAACAGTCGATACTAGATAGAGAGCCCGTGGTATTGGAGAGTGGTACAGAGGGTTTGGAGAGTTGTTGACAGGGTGTGGAGAGTATATGTGAAGGTGTGGAGAGTGGTTTAGGGGGTCTTGAGAGTTATTGGCAAGGTCGGGAGGATGGTTGAGAGTTGAGACACTGGAAAGGGGTCGGTTGGATATCTCTCCAACGTTACAGTTTTAATTCAGAAGATGGACATGCCTTTTTTGGTTGTCCAGTAGTCCAGCTGTATCTGAAACGGCTCTGAGCTATTTTGCCTTTCGGGATTGCCAATGAGTTGTTTTCATATCTAAGCCAAAATGGTGTAAGTTTGGAGCAGTTTTAATCAACAAGATGGCCAAGTCTTTCACCCATGTTTTGAGTGTTTCGATGCTCCAGTAGTCCAGCTGCATCAGAAACGGCTTTGAACCGTTCAGCCTTTCGGAATTGCCAATGAGTTCTTTCAGATCTAAGCCGAAATAATGTGAGTTTGGAGCAGTTTTAATCCACAAGATGGACATGTTTTCCAGGTGTTTTGGTGGTCCAGTATTCCGGCTGTATCTAAAACGCGTTTGAATAGTTTTGCCTTTCGGGATTGCCACATAGTTGTTTTCAGATCTGAGCCTAAATGGTGTAAGTTTGGAGCAGTTTTAATCCACTAGATGCGTGTGTCTTTCAGGTGTTTGGGTGGTACAGTAGTACTGCTGTATCTCATCCATGTTTGAACTGTTTTGCCTTTCGGGATTGCAACATAGTTGTTTTCAGATCTTATCCAATATGGTGTAAAATGGGAGCAGTTTTAATCCACAAGATGGACATGTGTCTCAGGTTATTCTGTGGTCCAGTAGTCCAGCTGTCTCTGAAACGCTTTTGAACTGTTTTGCCTTACGGATTACCACAGAGCTATTTCTAGATCTAAGACAAAACCGTGAAAGTTTGTGGCAGTTTGAATCCACTAGATGGACGTGTCTTTCAGGTGTTTCGGCGGTACAGTAGTGCAGCTGTCTCTGAAACGCTTTTGAACTGTTTTGCCTTTTGCATTGCCACATAGCTATTTCTAGATCTAAAACAAAACGATGAAAGTTTGTAGCAGTTTTAATCCACAAGATGGACATCAAGACTTATCACCCTGCAAGTCTTTGACGTGACATCTGCCATACTTAATTCGCTTAGCATATATCGCAGTCAATGTTAAGCGAAGTACTAAATATGATAAGCCTTATCCCCTCCAAGTCTATGAAGCAATATAAATATATGCCCGAGTCAATTCACTTAGCATATCGCAGTCAATGTTAAAAGAAGTACTAAATATGATAAGCCTATCGAGGGTAATAAGTCGCGGTGGTTCAGTAGTTCAGTTGTATTTGTAACTTGTTTTGAACTGTTTTACCTTCCGGGTATGCCACAGAGTTGTTTTAAGATATAAAATAAAAGGGTGAAAGCTTGCCGCATTTTTATTCCACAAGATGAAAATGTCAGTCAAGTGCATCGGTGGTGCAGAAGCTCAGCTTTATCTGAAACCGATTTGAACTGTTTTGCTTTTCGGGATTTCCATAGAGTTGTTTTCAGATATATACTAAAATGGTGTAAGTTTGGGGCAGTTTTAATTTACGAGATGGACATATCTTTCAGGTGTTTCGGTGGTCCAGTGGTCCAGCTAAATCTGAAACGGCTTTGAACGGTTTTGATATTCGGGATTTCCACAGAGTTGTTTTCAAATATAAGTCAAAATGGCGTAATTTTGCGGCAGTTTTAATTCACAAAATTGACGTGTCTTTCAGGTGTTTCGGTGGTCAGTAGTACTGCTGTATCTGAAACGGCTTTGAACAGTTCTGCCTTTCGGGATTGACACTGAGTTGTTTTCAGATATAAGCCGAAATTATTATTCTGCGGTAACAAACTCGAATTTCTAATTCAACACCTCAATTCCTAACAACGACCCAAGGCGAAGAAAATAACGCTACAGGTGGGTTTTGAATCCACGACCTTTGTTTAATGCCAACGATGCTCTCCACTGAGCTACCATAACAGTTATACTAATAACTGCTTAATTCGCTGCTCGGCCTAATTCCCTTAGGCCGAGCACGAAGTACTGGCTCCCATCTATATCTAAACTAGTCATATCGAATGGGGCATTCGTTCCAGCCACTACTCCGGGGAATGCCAACTCAAATGCGAATGTCCCACAGTCCCACCGACCTCAGAATTATATAATCAATTGTCTATCCATGTTATTGAGATACTTCAGAGGATTCACTCAGCGGAGGGCATGAGTCTCATGGAAAGATTATTCTAAACATCTCTCGCAAAAATGATCCCTGATTTTCCACCTATTTTGACCGAAGATGTCGTGACCTCAAGAACCTAGTAAACGACTACCCACATTTAATGACAGTGGCCAATTGCGGGAAAGACGGACCATGATTTCATGCACCGAATAATATCTACTATACATTAACAATGAATTGTCATTGGATGTAAAAGGCACGGCGATTGTGATTAAAACGGTTAAGATATTCAGATCATATTCCCAGCGATTTTATATTCGATTTTCAAATGCATCTGATCCTTACATGTCTACGACATATAAACGTCACTTAGTGTACTCACTTAGAACATTGCCCTGTGAAATGATGTAATCATGAAATTAAATCACCGGAGAATACTAGTCGTGTTTCTGAATAAACATTCAGGATTCAAGTCCGGCAGTGCTCATATTTGGTGTATCTACAGAATTAGTCAATGTATTTTCTCGTACGCTTGGTAGCATTAGCATCCTGGATTTTTTTAGTACGGTTATAAATGATTTTGGAATGTTTGGACGTTAGATGATTGTTAACAATAAAAAAATTAATGTGCTTGAATAAAGGTTTGATTTAATTCATTTCTAGATCAGAATTTCATTCTAGTATTTGGTACAAAGGAATACGAATAATGGTATGCGTGGCAAAAATTAATTAAATTTCAATGAAGTAAAAATTTTGTGCATGATGTCTGGCCAACAGACGACAATATTTGACAATAGAAAAACTTCTAAGAATTGAAAGCCCGCGAGAGTTGAGAGCACACGACGACACCAAGTCCAATTTGTCAAAAGAATTGTCGTCCTTAATAGTTTTACCCTTGACGTCAATGGTATGCTTCGTTGAGCATGCAGACTCATCTAATTATAATACATCATACCTGTCTAACGACTTATTTGTATTTGCACATTTGTGTGAAAACTCGGAGTTTTTGGAATTCTACTCATCAGGCACGAAAGGTCAAAAAATTAACGCACATCGTCATTCTCAGAATCACTCACATTATTCTGTATTGGTTTTTGTACTGTACTATTACTTTATGCTCATACACTAGTGCAATAATGGGTTGTATTATTTGAGGTAGTTTTTTGCATATAAATAGTAAAAACTAATTTCTGGACGAGACAATACTCTCACGACCGTCTATGTGGAATAATATAGAATACAGCCCAACGTTATTCCGTTAAATTCTTAAAATTATGAAGGAAGTCCAAAAATTCTGCATATTTGCAATTTTTTCATTATCAATCGTTAATAGTTGTTGGAAATATGTAACCGCCCAAGACACTTCAGAAAAGTCCATGTCCACTAATTGTTCCATTCGAGATTACAACAATGTTGTTTGCATTGGAAATTTTAATCTGAATCAATTCCTGAGAGACAGACGCCACAGTGGAAACTTGACTAATGAAGACTCAAATGCATGGGACAATCAATTATCAAATTTAGAAATTTTAAACTCCACAACATTGGAGACAATTGACGAGAGTGGATTCCAGTTTCACAATTTTACATTCGAAAAGATTTTCATCCAGAATGCTCCAAATCTAAAGTCAATTCGACCTCGAGTTTTATTTCCGCTCAAGGATCGACTCACTGACTTCCGTGCTATCCAGACAAATCTTCCTAATTATAATTCTTACGATGATGACGCGAATCCGTTCCAGGTATTGCCAAAAATCAACTTACATTTTTTATATATTGAAATCTAATATTTTGAATTATCTTAGGATTTTTCAGCACTCAACGAAGTGTACATCGGGGAGCAACCGACATGTCCAATGGATCAACGCCTTTTATGGCCTTGCACATGCGAATTCGGTAAACTCGGACGTGCCATTCCGACTGGACTTTGGAGCACGAGTGGTGGAACGCTCTCAGTATTTGGAGCCAGAACCGAAATAAATTGCAAAAATGATACCTTAACCGGCAAAGACCTTAAAAAAATCTTTGAGCGATTTTCTGCAAGCACTCACTCTCCAAAGTATTTCGACGTTCTGAACCTTGAAGGATCAAACATTGCAAGTCTCCCTGCGTCCGTATTTTCCAATGTGTCATTCACAGCCGTTTGGATGCGTGAATTGTCTAATCTGAGGTCAATCGATGAGAATGCATTCTTAGATGGAGTTGGCGTGTCAAAATCGATTCAAATCCTTGAAATAGAAACGGCAAACTTCACAGCGGCCAATGAGGAGGAAGTTGTGGGTTTTCTCCGTGCGATGTCTTCACTATCTAATATCCGTTCTCTACGTCTCAGCAAATGTGGTGTACAATACATCCCAGCATATGCATTTGGTAGGAAAATGTACAATTTGAGGTATTTGTCCTTATCTTTTGATCGAAAGGCTCACGCGTCTGGGATCAGAAGCATTGGAAGCTATGCATTCACAGGAGCACCGAATTTAATTGCAGTGGGATTAATCCAAAATTTTATTGAGAAAATCGAACCCTTCGCATTTGCGGTTGCGTCCAACGGATCAGTACACGAGCGCTCGCGTGTGGACCCCTTAGTAGTTGAAATCGGTGGGAACCCAATCAATGACAAAGATGGCCTCAAAGAAAATGCATTTTCAGGTGGAGTTGGAAAGAGGGCGTTGCACATCAAATACCACATTGACAGCTTCTCAACCTCCGACCCAGCCAATACACCCAATTTCAATTATTTCCCGGAAAACGTTTTTCGTCCTTTTATTCAAGAAAATAAAAATAATTACTTTGAAGTTGATTATCACAATGTAGACATTTGGTGTGACTGTGGAAACAAATGGATGTTCGGAGATGACGGCGTCTTAAAGAAAAACGTCCAAAGCGCCTTACAAATCAAAAGAGTTGAAGATAATACCGTGTCCAGTGAACCACTGTCGATTCTATGCAAATCAGAGAGTTCATTCACTTGTTTACCAAAATGTCTCTTGTTTCCATTATCGTCACTCATACACTGTGGTGGAATCGTAGATTTTGATGTTTCAAATACATTAGAAAAATTTGCTAAATATTTGGCCAACTCAACAGAAATTTTAAACCTAAAGTTTTCAGTGCAAGGGGTAAAGGAGATACCGAAAAATGCATTCGGGGGCTTTCAATTTAAAAACGTTCATTTTACAGGTAATTTTATATATTTTTTGCGAAGAACATGGGGGGCGGAAGTACGGGGGAATGATTCTCTGTTCTATTTGGCTCAAACTCGGCATACCGATTCCACTTGAGTTTCAATGTTTAAATGGATACCGAAGCGGATGGAGGTCAAGTGTGACCTCCAATGGTTACTGAGCTTGAGATATCGGTCACCTCATAACCGTAAAAACGACCCTTACAAAAGTTGTTCCACTCAGTGAGGCAAACAACTTTTCCTTCTACCATTTTTCTCTGCGTTCAACCCCCGAGGACAGAGGTCAAAGTAAACATTGGGTCCTCAAAGCATTGATTGACCTGTGACCTCGGAGGTTGCCCGCACAAAAAAATGGTAGGGGGGAAAGTTGTTTGTCTCACTGAGTAGAACAACTTTTGTAAGGGTCATTTTTACGGTTATAAGATGACCCATATCTCAAAGTCAGTGACCTCTGGAGGTCACACTTGACCTCCATCCGCTTCGGCGTTCATTTAAACATGGTTCAGGAACTCAAGGGAAATTGGTATGCCGAGTTTGAACCAAATCGAACAGAGAATCATTCCCCCATAGTTCCGCCCCCATGTCCTTTTTTAAAAAATCTTTATAATTTTCTGATATTATTTTCTAATTTTAGGATGCAAAAACTTGACATCAATTCACCCAAAGGCTTTTGGAGAATCAGTCAATACAATCCAATTTTTTTCAGCTGCCAACACAAGTTTGACACATTATCCAAACTTTGGCAATTTTCCTAACTTGGAAGAAATTCAGTTGGACGATCACCACCCTTATCACATTACGAAAGAGACATTTGATTTTAGTAAAATGGATGCTAACGAGACCTTCGAGGTTAAAACCGTCAACATTTTTATGGACAATGGGACAATCGACGAATCTTCCTTCACAAACCTAAACAACAATACGAATATCGTCTTGAATATTGGCAAAAATCGAGAATGTGACACGATGGGATGCTATTTCAGGTGTAAACCAAGTCAGCTCAAAATAGAAGAAAAAATCTTCAAACCCTTCCTCCTTGCTAATTCAAATAACCAAATTAAAACCAAGTGTTATTTGGAATGTGCATGTGTGCTCAAATGGATGTATGAACAATGGGGAGAACTAAATTCCCAGGTTGAGATTTGGTTTAGGGAATATTTTGGATCAGAATTCTATTGTGTTCCACCTGGAAAAAATATTCTAAGCGGGGATGGTATTTTTGGTCTCGATCCCACACAGTTTGATAACGGAACTTATTTTACAAAAAATTGTTGATTAAAAATATTATACACATTTAAATTAAATTATGAATAAAATGAAATCACATTCACATGATGTTCCTTGTTTCCTAAGTGAATTCGTGTTGACAATGACAAACTATATAAACAATTCGTGTGCAATTTGTCCAAGAAAAGTTAATATTATATAGATTGGAAAAATAAATTGAAAGATTTTTGACACCCCCAAATTTTTTTGTATGTTTTTATCTAAATTTTATGTAGTGTGACTAAACTGTGTACTCGTCATTGGAAATTACAAATAATTTAGTTATAAACACATATGCGTGTATGCATTTTTCGTAGAACCATATAGATATATATATTTCACAATAAGAAAATTTTGGAAGTTCCTGAACATAATATCACTTAGCCTTAGTCACTTAGAAGAACTCATACAGCATGTTGTACTCCCGATTCGTCTGTGTTTTGTGTTGGCGCGCGCGCTCCGCGCAACGTACACACGAAGGTGATACATTAGAACTTGCATAATCGCTTTCTGAACAGAATGGCTATTTCAAAATTTTAAAACTCAAAATATTAAAAAAAATTATTTCCAATGTACGGTTACTTATGTGCCACCCTGTACATCCTTTCAACACCGTATTGTACGTACGTGTACGCACATGGAATTAATGTCTTAAATTTAATTGGAATTAGCTCATTTAACAGTCATTGTGCGTTACACTTCGGATGCAAAATTCAATAAACTAAACTTCTCAGTCAATTGCAACGGGGATGGTGAATTTAACATTTGTTTTTTGGCATGAGTTTCCAAATACATTCCAATGATTGTAGCTGAATTCTTCCCTTACTCGGTTTCATAATAAAGCAACATGACAAGGTGGAAATTGACGTCATTCTCGACAAATAACATTCCGAGCAAAACAAAATAGAACCAGTACAGTAAAGCTTCCCCTTTGTCAAAACGAAAGGACAAATTTAGTCTTTGAGTAATGGTGATAGCCACGTCGTGATTTTAAAACTAAAAACAGAAGTAAAAATTAAAGTTTTTGGAAATTCGGCTAAACCCTTAACTTCTTTTCTTTGACAATAATGTCAGTTCGTGATACATTGAAACAGTTCTACAGTAATTATTCTTGGCTTATTTTGATTATGCTCATTTCATCAAGCCATTTTATAGTTGCCTTTGATACATCCGATTCGGAATCAGATTCTCGGGTGGCAAAAGTATTCGTGCGGTCCTACTATTCCTTGTTTTCTTTAGCTGTTCACGAGAGATTTATTTACAAGGTTTTGATGGAACGATTCAGTCGTTTGAGCCCAGATGTGGACTCGGATATCTTAAGGTACGATAACCCTCGTTTCACCAAGAATGTGTGATATATGATTTCTGTCATTACGCAATTCGGGATATACAGAGCGTTTCATATCTCTTAGACTACTTTGAAATTGGCGCGTCGCAAACACAGCTAAATATTTGATGACGCCAGTGCAAAAGAAAATCTTAAAAAAATCCGAGAAAAATTAAGTTCAGAATTTCTGAAAATAAACAAAATTCAAAATCAAAAAAGACTAAAACTTCAAAGAAATCATAATTTAAGAGCAAAAATTAAATTCAAAATTGAAAACGAAATCCAAATTGCTTTTATTGCATAGGTTTGGAAATCGTTTTTCTAAATTTTGATTTTCTTTGAAATTTTTATATTTCTAGGTTTTTAATTTGAATTATGTTGAGAAATTTTGGACTTCATTTTTTTCACAATTTTTTGCACTGGCGCCAACAAATATTTGGTTGAGTTTGCGACGCGCCAGTTTCAAAGTATATTTTTGGATTGGATGTAAGTTTATTTAAGTCATCAATAATCTTAGCACACACAATATAAACATCAAAAATGAAATATTGAATTATCAGTAGTTGACATTGATTCCGACTGTAAATAAACTTAATTAAATTTGGATTTGAAATTTTGAAGATTTTGAAAATTAGTCTAATCAATAATCGAATTGATGGAGTGCCCTGGATTTAGTAACAAAAGAACCCGCCTTGTCCCTTTGTTTACTAACCCCTTCCCAATATCCTTCACTTTCTATTTGCCCGAGATGCAAATGTTAACAGGTTCCAGCAAGTTTTCTATTTCATGAGTAAGGTGCTCCAGGACAGACCCCCCAATTAAGCCATTGATAATTGTCAAACCTCTACTTTTACTTTTTTAATTTTCATTAGGATCATTTGTACCATTTACCACGAACATGACATGTAGACTACAGTCTTTGAAATGACCAACTTTGACTCCACTTGCCAATCTGGTTGAGTAGGCCGCTGGCCTTATGTATAATACTGAACCCTATTATAATACCGCTCCAGTAGAAAATTTTCTTCTATGTAAAGACCAAGAAATGATGAACTTTACACGAATTCCCCAATAACTGTACCTTATATTTTGCCCTACTCTGTCGGAACACCAACGTAAATTTATCCGCGCAAAGACCTTAAAATGATGAACCGCCCGTAATCCCATAATTGTACCAAAATTTGTATAAACCCACACAACAAAATTGATTAGGCCTTTGACTATGTCAATTAAGTAATTGGTCTCCTGGTATCCTAAGCCCAAGTTCATCATCATCTTCGTCATCAATAATCAAATTAAATAAAATAAAATTGTGGCCTTCCAGCTGCCCGTCCTTCAGTATTATAAAATTAGTACTTGATCACATCTTAATTTTACATCATTTTCCACAAATTTTAAGTACCAACAGAGTTTTTCACAACCATCGACCTTGTTAATAACCAAATTGTAAACAGATGGGTCCTGTAATTAAACATACCCATCTTATCGAAAATCAATTTTTACATAATTACAGTACACGATTTTCACTTTTGCAAATAATTTCCTCATGTCACATTCATAATTAATATTGCATTCCTTTAATAACACAGTGAACAATTTTACTAAAATATTTTGTAAATATAGGTCAATGCAAGCTTTAGTGTTATTTATTAATTTAACTGCCAATGGAGCAAATTCTGTCACACATTTATGGCAAGCCCAGTCTCGACTTTTGATTTTCATGCAGTATGAATTGTCATTCTTTGATAAAATGCAATTATTTCTATGGAAGAAATTGAAACAATATACGCATTGTAACATACCTTCAATGTTATATCCTCTCTTACGTTTATCATCATGGAGATCATCCTCATTATACTCTTAGACTATAGTCTAAGAGATAAGAAACGCCCTGTATAGTAACAAGTATAAAGTGTAACCCCAGTGTATATTTTTCTGTTATCTTTAGTTCGATGTTATTTTGGTATGTGGATGACTACTGGGAGAGCTTAGGCGGAATAAGTGGTCAATTGGGTTTTGCAGATATCATTGCTTCTCATCCTTTGCTAGCGACTCGAATGATTTATCGTTATGTTCTATACATCCAACCAATGATTACAAATTCTGAAGATCTCCGTGATATCAGTGGTAAGATTCTTTTGAAAATTGATTTGATTTGAATACTCATTGTGAAAATGCTTTTACTTAAGCTTTTGTCAAATTCATTCTCTGATTGTACATAAAATAATTGTGCTTATTGAATAGAGCTCATGTTTATTGTTGACAATGTCAAACTCGACTTCGGTTGGCCGACACAAGGTGACCTCGTGGAATGCTGGAGGTCAGTACTCACACTGCATCACGTTCACGATTGGAATATTCTAGAGGTATGCGCAATGTACAGGGTGGCGCCTAACGTTTATTCCGCCCCCACCTAACTGATCCCAAAAAGGTGTGGAGTAGTAAATGGCTGTCATTATCCCGCAGATAATTCGTGGAACTGTTTTTGGCACAGAAATCTCAAAACCGCTGAATGCGTTACACTGCACTGCAATTGGAAAATTTGCTGTTATAGATGGATTCTATTCACTCGCAATAGATTGGTTGGAGACAGCCAAATCGTTAGTTGAACATAAAAACGATACATCTGTCGAATTGCAAGAAATTGTCACTTCCCTGAATGATGCGTTTTTAAAGGTGAAACATTTTCTCGTGTCACGATTCTGTAAAATTAAATAAATTGATGGATGCCTGAGGCGGGTTTTTGCTTAGTAATATTGCCTCCAAATAATTTTTACTCAAATACTAGCATGACTCGGAGTGGGAAATCGCGGATAAGAGAGATCCCTCGTTGTTCGTACAAAAATTGATTACCAGACCTGAACAAGATTTAAGAGTGAAACGGCGAACATACTTTCAAAGTAATCTTAAAGGTCAAAGAGGCTATGGTTTTGATCATACTAATTTTTGGGCACTGTGTTCAGGTCAAGACTTGCGGGTAAGTTCTAGATTTTTCTCCATTATTGAACCTCCATAACGCATACAATTTAATGTGTGTACTTTTTTAGACGGAAAAAGAGAAAATGAAATTGTTTTGCTGGTATGATAGAAAGTCGCATCCGTACTGGTTTATCAATCCTCTCAAAACTGAACGAATTTCCTGGTATCCCGATGCAATCCGGATCTATGAAGTGTTATCAAATTCAACAATTTCGGAATTAATCCAAGAGGGTTTACCTGACTTAAGGAAGTCTTACATCAACATGCCGGATGGTTCACAACAATATGTAAAAAGAAGAACTGCAGCAACTACATTTTTAGTTGAATCCGAACATTCTAATTTAGCTCACCTTCCAAGAAAGATAGAATTAATGACCGGACTACTATTAGTTCCCAACAAATCTTCAGAATGGCTGCAACTTGCATCCTACACGTTTGGTAGTCAGTATGAAGTCCACATGGATGTTGTAAGGCAATAATATACCAATTTAACCAAATTAGAAAGACCTCGCGTTGTATTGTTCCTCTTCATCTTGGAAAAAGTATCTTTAATATTAACTTCATCACAACAGCCGCGTTGCTTTTAGTTGAAAGGATACCGCAGAAAGGGCACAACAAAATACCCCCGTCAGAATTGGCTCAATCTTTGATATGTTGTAGTCCTTACCCTCTTGAACAATGTTTCTACAGGTCCCAACTCAAAAAGTCAACTCTGGCGACCTCTAGAGGTCACCAAAGTTCGATCATCAGTCCCCTCATAACCTAAAAAATGGCCCATACAAAAGTTGTTCCACTCATTGAGACAAGCAACTTTTTCCTCTATCATTGTTTTCTGCGGTCAACCCCCGAGGTCACAGGTCGATATCATCATCACGGCCAGGAAGCAACCGATTGACCTGCGACCTCGGGGGTTGACCACAGAGAAAAATGGCAGAGGAAAATGTTGCTTGTCTCAATGAGTGGAACAACTTTTGTAGGGGTCATTTTTTAGGTTATGAGGGGACCTGGGACTTTGGTCACCTCTGGAGGTCACCGAGTTGACCTTTTGTGTTGGGACCTGTACAAACATTGTTCAGGAGGTCAAGGGCTACAACATATCCAACCGAGCCAATTCTGACGAGGGTCTTTTGCCCTGCCCTTCCTGCGGTAGCCATTCTAATTACATTCTAATAACTTTGTTTGTTTTTTTGAAAAATTATAGTTTCCAGGGAAGAAAGATAAATTAGCTTCTGAAATTGGAGACCGCATAGCCACTTTCATGATTTATGTAATAAATTCAATACTCAGAGACTTTTCAGAATTTTTGGATAATTGACTTATTTGAGAAATAATTGTTTGCAGTTGACGGATGTCAAAAAAGGCGGTTACACGGTGTTCACACGGAGTGGAGTTAGCGTTCAACCGATCAAGGGATCTGCCGTTTTCTGGTATAATTTAAAGAGGAACGGTAAACCTGACGAGAATTCTCCTCATGGTGGTTGCCCGCTTGTTATGGGGAATAAATGGAGTAAGAAACTCAATCATTCTTATAACTTTTCTTCAAAATTTCATTGTTAACGCTATAATTGATTTTTACAATTTTTGTACACTTTGCGGCTTCCTTAAATAATTTCTAGAATGCTAAGTATTTTTTTACCAATTCCAGTTGCCAACAAATGGATTCGGTCTCACGCCCAAATGTTCACAAGGAAATGTTCTCTGAATCCGGCGGAGTGAATGTAGGGCGAAAATTAGATGATACAAAATTTAAGAAATTTTGGTGACTGAAATCACTCATATTAATTTCTTGTATAAATTACATGTCTCTAATACATGCAAATTGTGTAAATAGGTACAAAATATTTACATTTGGTTAATTTTTTATTAGAGGCTCCGACTAAGTGAGCGAATTGTGAAAGCTTTGCGTACTTGTACAATTGTAACAATGAAAATATAATAAAGTAAAGTGAGAAAGTACAATATATAATTAAATTCATGATTTAGTCTTCAAGTCACAAAAATTCACAATTATGAGCCATGGATTATTCCTAAGCAATTAAAGCTGGTGGTTTCGCATATAAGTTCTATTATTCCCGAGAGAGAAATCCGTGCAAAAAAATGTGACTCTTCTTACCGCACTGCTCGGGTGCGCCTGCATGTTCATGTTGGTTACTGTCACATAGAATTATCAAAGGAAAATGAAATTACTTATAAATATGTAGCCGAGCGGACTAGAAAATGTGAGGAACGATTGACATGATTTCAGTTACTTGGAGTGCTGTGGACTTTGTAATTTGTCATTATTTGAAATTTTGTTTTGACTAGATTGATTGAAGGGATTTTGCTGTCATATAGGCAAAAATTAATATTTTAATAAATTGTGTGTCGTTTCGGCCTAAGATTTTAATGTGTTTTGGCCTAAGTGTTAGATATTTTTTGGCCTAAGTAATGTGTTTTTCGGGATAAGAGTAAGTTTGTGTTCATTAGTATTAGTTGGAATATGTGGATATTAATGGTATACGTTGAAGATGCAGCCCTCATATCCGCCAGCTCCAGGATAGTTCTTGATTCCCGCATAATTTTTGATTGGCTCTATGAATGACTCGCAAAGGTCGATCGGGTGGTTAAATGTAAACACAAAATGACGACTCCCGAGACGTATGTGAGTCATTCATTCAGTCAAAAATTGTGCGGGAATCAAAAATTATCTTGGACCTGGAGGAGATGAGAACTGCCTATCTCTGTAAATATTTAGTCATATCTTTGATAATTTGTTCAGTCTCAATTGTCATTGCCTAAGGTGCTAACTACGACCCCCTCTTAAACTACGTGGGCATGCCCACAAATGAGGGTTGCAGTTATTGCACACTTTTTGAGGTCATTGAGAAATTGACCCATAAATGACAAATTGACAACTGTGCTAATGTCTTGATGCACGTGACTCCTCCAATGGACGTGTGAATTGGAGACGGTGTACTAATTCAAACCAGGGGTAGGGGTTTTTTCCGCGTAACCCCAATTGATAAGTGGTCGTAATTGGCACACTTTAAAAGGGTGGTTGTAATTAGCCCACTTAATCCTGCATGATTTCACTGTTCACGGCCAACTAAGACGGGCTTAGGTCTAAGATTCTTTGTTTGTTTGGAAACGCATAAATTAAGCGAATAGAATGAAATCTTGACTTGAAGTTGACTAATGTTTGTGAACTTGCTTCAGGAAATGTCATTGGATTGAGTTCTGAACATTCTGGGCTTTTTAATTTCTAAATAAGAATAAAAATTATTGCACAAATTATTACAACAACAAAAATCATGTCAAGACCCAGAGCTATAGATAAACTTGCCTGTGACAATTCTACGTTCATTTCTTCCAAATCATCAATGTTAACGACCAATTCTAGAATAGAATCCATCAAGTGTGCCATATTCTTTAGCTAGAACAAGCCCTTAATTCCTTAAATCCCTTTTTAAAATTTACGCATTGACACATAAATCAAAAATTAACTACACACAATTTGAACTGATTTCTTTCGAACGAAAAGAGAAGGACCGAGGACTGGAATGACATAGGAAGGTGGGAAGGAATGGATAATTTTGGACAAAGTGAAGGGTTCTATTTTAAAAAAATATATTAAAAGTGAAAAGGGTTGAGCTTTCTTGTCCGATTTTTACCACCATAAACAGATCAACCCTCCCTAACGAGAGAAGTTGATCATTGGGAAGCATAGACCAAGGTATAGGCTCCACCGGCTGCGCCGGGGGCTTATAGATGAGAAAAGTCTATGTTCGGGTAATGCAA
>JAQFYE010000894.1:0-28083 GCA_034694305.1 Protaphorura glebata | reverse complement strand
AAACTTTCTTTCAGAAACTTTTTAAAATACTAAACGTGTACACACCTGTGTACTCGGTTAGTACTCTAAGGGTTAAAAAATATATATATTCGGCAGATTTTACTCGAGAAATGGTTCGAAACTCCTTCTTTTAATGGTCATTTCATCCCAATTTTGAAACGCGTAAACCCTGGTCAGCGCATCCGATTCTAAAGTATCCGCTGTAAGATTCTCATACTCATACATGTTTTATCTGACTCCCCTGATTGGACGCGCATAGAATCATAACAAATTAGTTCAAAAATCTAAAAATTTCAGAACACGTAATATAGTATCTGGTTAAGGTTCCACCAGAATTTCAGATTTCTCGGGCTCGATCTGAAGAGGGACGGGTCAATCTACTGAGTCAAATAAATTCCATGTTTCGCTTGGCGACAAATTAAAGTTTCTCGATCCTTTGGAATTGGGATTTTGAATACGGATTCTTGTAAAATGGACCGACCATGTTTAATTGGGTACAAATACGAGTTGTCTCACGGCCGTATTCTCTTTCCCCGGACGGGGGAAATGTTCTTCAAATATGTCATAACCTCATAACTATGTTTGTTCCATTGACTGGGCATTTCATACCGGGTGTACAAATATTCTTTTGAGCCGGAAATGTCAAATGGTTCTAAATACCATCAGAGCAAACTGTCGTCATTTTTTTCTGGTTGTACCTCAGGGTCACCGTGGTACCCTAATCGACGATAAGGCCGGTTACACTTAACGAGCATTACCACAGGTCTACGCATTATTTCCAGTGGAGATATTGGTGGAAACTTGAAAGTAACAACGGTGACACGGCATTGTTTGTACACTTCGGCATCCTTACAGTGCAATTCCATCGGTGATACATAGGTCAACAGCTCAAGCTCAATTAACTCTTCAACGGTTTTTTGTTCATATTCAAAGTCAACTGAATTGCAGGACGCCATATCTACCGAACTGAGATTCTTTCGATTCTGCGAGTGTCCCTTGAAAATAATGCGATTGGCTTCATTTTATGAGCCCAACTTTATGAAAATCCGACAACGGGAACTTCAAAAATTATGAATTTGTAATTTGGGCTCGCCCGCTCAGCTCATGGGCCCTTCCTGTTCGAAACAGCTTGTATATAGGTTACGAGTCACATACTCACATATATAGTGATGAGTTTCTTAATAAATAAATGTGGCTCGACTTAGGTGACTAATATTTCTGGTAATCAATATTTGCCAAAATATAAGGCGTCCATGATCCAACAGCCAAGTGCGCCATTTCTTTGCCAATCCGGTCAAAACTGGATACGTCTAATAATGGGAAGATGTTCCCAATAATGCTTTCCAATTTTAATCATTGGTTTTGGAATTCTTTATTCAGATAAGTACGGGACAAAACCGAAATGTCGCTAACTATGTTCCTGATGGCGTTGTTAAGAATCACACGACACAGTAGATAAAATTATTATTTCTCGCCAATTATATTTTAGAAGACAAGAAGAATATTCCATTGAATATTATAGAATTCTTTACTAATCGGTTTTGAAGTTTCAGCTCGTTTGACTGACTTGGCTTGGATAGACATTCGAAATAATTCGAACTTTCATTATCCAACTAAACTGATTGTAAGAATAAGATATTGGTGAAAATTAATATAGAGAATAAAAACAATAAATTCCGATTTTCTGTGTTTTCAAGTGAAAATTCGATATAATTACGTAATATATAAACTGTTTCTGGATAGAATTTTGAGCAAAGTTCTTAAAACCTAGAACTCTACCATTATACCATATTTAATTTCTTCTCAATTCAATGAGTTGAAAATAATTCTGAACCTGCATAAAAGGGTTGAGGGCTTTCTCTTTTGCAGAAATAGACTATAAGCCATCATTTGACAAGGAATGATATCTGAATTCTGTCGTCGCCCATCGCACAACTCAGTCAG
Source organism: Protaphorura glebata (assembly GCA_034694305.1). Classification (NCBI taxonomy): domain Eukaryota; kingdom Metazoa; phylum Arthropoda; class Collembola; order Poduromorpha; family Onychiuridae; genus Protaphorura; species Protaphorura glebata. The sequence goes on along the minus strand of JAQFYE010000894.1, from coordinate 26,139 downwards.
GATAGAATCCAGAGTATAATTATAACCTTTAGGAAAATAGGTATAATTAACCTTCTTCCAAGAAATATTCTTTCAACTCCAACTTTTTAATTCGGTTCCAATTCCAATGATTCCGTAGTTGGAACGAAGGAAAAAGAAGGTAATATTAAGGTTGCAAGAAAAAAAGGCGGTCGTTGTTGCCGGGTAATTTTTTGTGGATGTAGCGTTTCTGTGTCACCCTCGCCTTGCCTTCTTGTTGCTTTCGGTCCATTGGGTCTTGGGTTGGCTTGGCAGGTTTTCTGGTTGGAGTTGCAGTTGAAGTGGAAGTCCCAACGCAACGCACCAGAACAGAACGGCAACGGCAACCAAGGCAGGAAATTGGACTCAAATTCAGTCTTCTTCTATTCTTTCTCTACTCCTGGTCATAAATCAACGATCGTCTTCAACAAATCTCAAGTTTCAAAAAACTGAACACATCCCTTCTTTCACTTTATTCAGTGCTTATTTGTTTTTGGATTTGGAGTGAAGCCAATACAATTTTTAGAACGTCCATCGTCACGTACATCACGTTGTGTGCCACGTGTTGGACAATTCAGTGCAGTTGCAGTCAAGGTCTCACGCTCTCACGGTGTTATTTTCTGAACAACAATTCTGAGGTCATACAGGTCAGGTCACGATTATGTTGTAGGTGACATTCTGAGAGACTTGTTGCTTGTCGATTTATTCGTGTTTTGTTGATTGAAATTCTTAAACCGCCACTCGGCTCGGCGGGCAAACCGGAAACTGGAAACCTTCAGTTCATAAGGTAAGGAATTTTTGGAAAATAAAGAGAATTCATTATTTGTTTCTCAAATCTTGCCTTTGATTTCGAATCGTCAAAAAAATTATACCACAAAACAATTTGTTTCTAGTTTAAGTTTAATGTCATGGTCATATCCTATTGGCTGATTCTGGCCTGGCACTAGTGACTAGTAGTCCTGGACGGGGGTTGTTTCATAAGGAAATTGCATTTTTTATTTTGGAAGAAAGACTTTCACTTTCACTTGGATTTGCATTCGCACAAGTCGTCTCCGAATGAACTTTTAGCAAAGGTTACGGTACCCGGTACGGTACGGTTGTTTCCGTTTTGCCAGTTGATTATATTTTCGGTATAACATAGTATAAGCACGACGAAATGCCAAAGTCTGGAGAAACAATTTTAATTTAAGATATATCAATATGAAACACGGCAAATGAAGCGATCGGGGAACTTGAGACCCTTAAACTGGGTCAAGTAACATTTCGTCCAGTTTCCAAGCCTGAATCATAGTTATCCTGATTCCCGGATGCATTTGAAAATTAATTAACAATTCTATTACGAAAAAAATTATTTGGCTTGTAATATTACGTTGTATACTTCCTTCATTATGACCTTCAAATGCAACAATCCAAGTTTTCCAGGCAGAAGCTCGGTTCAGTCCAGTCCAGTGTGTAGTACAAATCCACAATCCACTTTTGTCCAAATCGTTTTTCTCCAGTAGCCAGAAATCATACATCTTATGCATGCATGACTTGTTTAGCTAGCGTTAGGCGTTCTTAGCATTTCTCCTATTCTTCTACGTCCATTTAAGACGTACCAACGACGTACGTGGCATATTTTATTTTATAACATTTTTTTCCTTGGAATTGATACTGAACAACATACAAGAAGTGTTGTTCAGTGTAGCGTCATCAAAGCAGGCAAGACAAATAAACGGATGGCATAAGGAAAGGCAAAGGCGTTCCAGGCAGAGCTGGCGGCAACAGGGTAGATAATTCTGGGATTCTGGGAACGAAATAATATTAAGACATGAGGCAATGGCAATGGGGGTCGTGGGTTGTCAAGAAACGACCTTTTAGAACTGCTAAAGGGAAACTTTAATATTATTAAATATTATACCATACGTGCCATACAGGCACCAACCGATGTGATTGTTCATGTGACATGACTTGACAGAGGCAGCAAGGAAAAAAGGTACATGATGGTGATGGTGTATGTGGTTGGTAATATAATTGTAGAATTTTGTAACAGAGGACATACGAAGGTTATTATGACAGAGTTTTGTTGAAGTTTGTAGTTGCTAGCTAGTTGGATTGGAATCCCCTCTTTTTCTGGTCCTACTAGAAGTGGTTGGCATTTGGTAGGTACTCCTACGACCACGACGCCATCACGAACGTCGGCATGAACGGACCGACGGTTATCGCTGTCATGGGTTCTCTTTCCTATCCCATTCCTATGTCCTTCGACTTCGACTCCTCCAGGTCTCCAAACTAGCCTTGTCCTCTTTGGCTTTCGCCTACTGGGTGTCTCATAATTCCACTTAATGGGTTATCAATTTCTATGGGGTTTTTGTCTGGAATGCAACAATCAGTAATTAAAGAAAAGATTAGGGTGGAATTCTGAGCGGCGTAGCTTTAATATTTACATTGACCTATCCGAAAGAACGTCGCACAGTCCTTACGGGAGAAAGTAACGAGAGGCAGAGAAAGTGAACATGAACATGAACAACTTTTATGATTGTTCTACAGTCTAACCGTTTAGAGTTGGACGGTGAAAATACACGGGGCCCAAAGCAGTTCCGAGGTCAAGTCCGTGTTAATGACGTCACAGTATGTTTGGTCCACTTACATACATCTAGAAGCCACAAGCCAAATGGTTAGACGTCTCGGAGCAGACCATTCACAGCAGCTGTTTAAGAGGTCAAAAGCTCCAACATAAAGAAATTCGGCCGAATCTAACATCCTCCTTTTAGCTGTAACGACTGTGCGATGTTCTCCCGAGCGTGGCGGTCACTAAAGCAAGTCCAGGTTAAAATTTAAATACAATACAAGAAGACCCGGAAATGTACTCACGGGGTAGGTTGAGACGTGTTTTCCATTTTCAGGAATGATGTAGCAAGAAGGGCACCTTATTACACGATTCGTGATAAAATTCTGATGCTGAGAAAACCCTAACTTTTACCAATATCGATGTAACCACCACCGAATTATTCGTGCTCTGAAAAGGAGTAACTTAATAAATATAAGATTTTTAATTGCACGCTTAGGCAATAATAGGCTGAGGTCATAGTCCTTTCTATATAACACACATTTTACAGTCTCCACTCCTGGAAAGTAAAAAGAACAGAATTTAAGGCAGAGTCGAATCAAAATCAGTATTTCGCCAAGAACCTCATTGACTCTCGGATCAAATGTCAAAATCAGCTTTTGTGTCAAAAGTGCCTTGACACGGTTATTTTTTAATATGCTGAAATCATGCTTTCTGGGACACCCTGTTCTTTTCACGTATAACATACTGGTACTGGGACGTAGTCATACCACACTAACTCCTCTTGTCTGCTGATATTATTTTCCTCCTCCAGTCCAGACCATACCATACCATGTACCAGGATGACGGGACCAGACCAGGGTTTGGTTTGGTTTGGCAGCTGCTACTACTGCTGTTGTGGCCGCCCTAACAGTCCACAGTCCGTAATCTTTTTTGTATACTTGAGTCAAGTCAGAACTCTTCTAGTTCTTTTCTGTTCTGTTTTTGGGGTCGGGGATTTGATGCGTCCTCCAAATCGATTCCCACCTTCTCTCTTTGGCCAGACTGACTAGGCGGTAAAGTAAAATTCTTCAGGGACTTCTGGATGGATGGATGGATGGAATGGTAGTAGGGGACGTCGTCGTCGACTTCGTCATCATCAACAGCAACGATTTCAAGGCAATGTGAAGGCAGTTCGTTCTGGTTTACCCCTTTGCTCTTTCCTCATACACTACTCATTGTAGTACTTTACCCTTTACAGCAACGGCAACTCCTGGTACTGGGAATTTCCATGAATCCATTCCATGCCAGCAGTAGTCGCAGTAGTCCTAGTTGTATTCTTACGTGGGAAACGCGGGCGGATGAGTCTTGTCGGGTGAAACGAAACCTCCTCCTGTCCTGATGAGGATGAGTCATTCTGGAATGACAAAGATAATATCTCGTATGTGACTAGTGGTGAATCTTTACGTTCACAACAGTCAGTTTCTGATCTTTTGTTGAGAGTCCTTACGTGAGGGAACGTGAACATTATAAGTTGTTCTGGAAAATAAGGAAAACTTGTGGTGTAGTTACTGTCGGTGCCCCCATTTAGTTATCGCCTGGCTTGTCTGGTGGATTGGATTGGAGATAATCTTGTATCTGAACCTTAAGAACTGTAAGTTTTCAGAATAATTTGAAGTTCGTTATTGCTAGATATTCAAATTGAGGTCATAAGTTTGTTGGGATGACGTAGTTCCCGGTAATTCGGATGCATGGTATATAAGGTCACAAAATCTGGTGGATGTCCCTTTCTGTGGCACCCTTATTAGGTATGTTTGCAAATGCGGATAGGACAGTCTAGAGGAAGATAATGCTGGTCGTTCGATTATTGGCAACAGTTTTCTAAAATTGTTGACCTGAATATAGGGGCTTAGCTAACTAAGCATTCGGGGTACATTGAGACGTTGCGATTCAACGTTATTGACTGACGTTAACATTACAATGTGTCCAAACCTGACCGCCCTGATCCGATCTCAAAACTTCCCACTTGACCTCTGACCTTATATTGTTGTATTATGAATCTTATGTAATATTGTTGCAACATTAACTTCGGGTAGCTGTATTCAAATTTTGTGATCTCTGATAATATTAACCAAACCACGATCAAAATATTTGGTTTAGAGGTTTGGCATGGTGTATAAGTTGATTTCGTTCTTTGGAATTGAATTGCTTAAATCAACATAGTTTTATGTGGTAGCAATCAGCATTCAGTCGTACATGGTAGTGCCAGACCAATAGTGCCTGCGTGGCTAAAAACGTCCTTCTGGCAAAGACGTCACTTGTCTGATGTCTTGGGTCTTCTTGGAATGAATTGGATAATACTTGTTCCTTCGTATTCAGGCAAACAACCATGTATCCAGGTACGAGCTAAGCCAGCAACGTTGTACTTATTACATACAACACAATTCATAGTACAGTCTTGTTTTTGTCATTTCTATTGCTCCATGTGCTGGGTAGAATATTGAATCTGACAGTATAGTACAGGGTGGTCCATAACGTTTGTACTTTGTTATCAGTACAACTATTGCTTAACTCGGGGTGCCAAAAATAGTAGCTTTGATGAGTTTTCTAATCACTCTACTGCAATTTGAGTTTTCCCCTGACTTTTAAGGGCACCTTCCGTAGGCCAAATGGAAGGCAGCCCAATATTTAGGGACAAATCTAACACCACGCCATACCTCATTGCATTTAATAACAAACGGTCAACTGGTCAACCCGTCAGATTAATTAACCACCCTGTATACGAGTTGTCTTCATAGTTTTTGTAAGTTTTTGGTTAGGTTTGATGGGTCCCCATCTTGACTGTCTTCTGGTCGAGTCTTGTCTTCAAAGACACAGAAGTTTACTTGAGAGAGTTTCCTTCTGAAGAAAATATGATCCGTTTGTCGTTTGAAGAAGGAAGAGGACAAGCAGGCAGTAGTGTTGTATTTTGAAGGTTCTTCGTGTAAAGTTGTGTAGTATTTCTTGTTCATACTATGAAGTTGACTTTGACAAGGAATTCAACCCTCGCTATTTTCCTCCAAGCAAAAGCATGGTAGCCTTGACATGATTTTCTTGGACTTACTACTTGGGTGGAGGAGAAGTTCTAAAGAAGGTTGTCTTGTGTATCACTCAGAATAGAGTTAACGTTGAAAGGTTGAAACATTGCAATAAGGCAACATACAAGTAAAGCCTAGCCGGTTTCAAATTATTACATGACTGGCTATGGCTGAACCTCTTATTTTTCTGATAAGCGATCGATAACCTGGAGAAAAATGAATTAACTAGTTATCGTTAGTTGCTTGTACATGCACATGCATCTTGAGTTTGACGTGGGGTGGCGGTTGCGAGTTGTCCGATTATTTAACGCTCATTTTGTCTGTTTGGTTAGCAATTAAAAATTAATTGCCTTCGTAGTGGATCGCTAATTTTTCTGTACAATTTATGACTTAAAATAATATACTTTTATGGTCTAACATTCACGTATTTTCCGTAGAATTGGTATACTACCTTTCCAGTGTATAGGATTATAGAACATTGTGTCAGTGTCCCATACCGGGTTGGTCCTAAGGATGGAACCCACTACCTCACATAGCTAGGCAACAATCTGAACCAACATTGTACACTTCAGTTGTAAGAGGAAATAGAATGCGAACTGTTATATTGTAGCTACTTTGAAATTAGCTTTTTCGCTGTCGCTGTCTAGATTGTTCTTATCAGCATTTTTGTATTTTGTAAACTCATTACGGAAGCCAGTGATTTGTATTTTCACTGGGGAACGCTCCATATACAAGGATTACTAAACTAGTTTATCAATGTCAAAATCATAAATATTCTCTGGGAATAATCATTTTATTAGTAGGGAAAGAATTCATAAGATTTGGGTTACGAAAGAGAAAATATTTGGTCGTGATTTTTCACAGGTAGAAACGGATAGAGAGTTGACCTCTCAAGGTTAGTGAAGGCCATTACTGGGAAGACTCAACTGCTCCTCTCACATTATTTCTGCTATTTTATATATTTATATGTTAGGTAGGAAATACACGACAGAAATTATGGGGTTCCTTGAGACATGATATTACGTACTACACTACATATATTTTGAGTTTTGGTTTACAACCACTAGAAACTAGAAATATGAAAAAAAATCTAATACTTGATATCAATTTCTATATTCCAAGAATCTGGTAGCGTCAAATGGTGAGGACATAAGAAGGGTGGTTAAGTCAACATGAGTCTCTCTCGAAGAAAAGGGTCTTCACTCGCGGCCATGTTGGACCACAACACAGAAAACTCAATTATCAAAAGCGCATTGAGCGGAAAACGAAGGTTTCTTCCAGCGGAAAAGAAGAATCAAACCGTATATAAGATTGTCATACCGAAACCGGAACCACAAGAGAATTTCCAGCCTCAGCCAAGAAAACGTGTAATGAAGTCTGAGCCGCCGATGATCATGGAAACAAGTCTGGATAGGGACCCCCTCCCTAGTACAAAAATTAAACGTAATTACAGTTGTTCAAAATGTGCTTTTTTCACACAAAATCCTCGGACGAATTTATATCACTATCGGGACGTTCATGGTGACAGAGGGAATATTTTTGAATGCACGTCGTGCCTTTACGCGTCAAAGCATGCGCAGAAGCTTCAACGTCACATTCGAATGTGCCATGAACCACTTGAAAACCAAGGCCAGGATGAAGATTATACAGAAACCGAGGTCAAATCCGAAGCGGTCAGCGTAGATGAGAATATTGAAGGGCAACTTAGTGACGAAAATGTCGTGGAAGAGGCGACGGAACCTAAGGAGGAAATTGAAGAAGATGAACCTCAATCCGCGCCTCTGTTCAAATGTAAGAGTTGTGATTACGAAACAGCAGACAAAGTTCGTTATAAGAAACATGTGAAAGGTCACTCCTCGTCAATGATCAAATGTACTATCTGTGACTTCAAGACACCTTATAAATGGAATTTGGATCGTCACCTCAAGAATCACAATAGTGATGGGAGTCTCAAATGCCCAGTTTGTAACTTTTCTGCTGAGATTAAACAAAGTATTGGTGTCCACATTCAAAATCACCACCATTCTTTGTCAGATGCTAAAATAGAAGAATTGCTCAAAGCTGTTACAGCAAAACCGGAGGCAGAGGCTGACCCTGACCCTGAGGTTAGTACTGTGAAGTTCAGTGATAGCCTTCCAATCCTTGTTGACGAGAGAGGTCAGCCCGACGAATCCCGCTTGAACTTTATAAACCCAGAAGATATCCTGGAGAAGAATGGGAAGATTTATTTCAAGAAACTCAAGTGCCCGAAACCGAATTGTGATTTTAGAGCTGTTTGGGAGACAGAATTAAATCGGCATTTGAGTCGTGCGCATTCAGTTTCTACACAAAGGAGGTCTATGCCAACTTTACACCCAATCGTACCAATTAGCCCGACGCAGCAGATACAGCCACAGGAGCAAACTGAGACTCCTAAACCAAAACCAAGCGCTACAGCTACAACTGCGGCTACAAGTATTAACTATCCGAAAAAGCGTTCATCATTTTTGGATAGTCTTAGTCAACGTTTACAAAAAGCAGCCAAAGCAAAAGTAAGGACAAAAACTGCACTCCAATCCCTCGAATTATCTCGGGCAGCCCGGACAGAGTCAAATGACAAGGAAGGGAATGGGAAAGTATGGGATGATTACAGTGGTATAGAAACAGAACCAGGAGTTGGGGTCATTCGAGCCATCCATCACAGAAATGTGGATGTCACGGAATTCGAGCCGACGACAAGGAGAGTATTTAAATGTCATAATAATAATTGCGCTTTCTGGACAACAACAGCCCCACGTTTTCATGTTCACATTATTGATCATTCCGGGAAAAGACCATTTGAATGCTCAATATGTCACTACAAATCCAATTGGTCTTGGGACATTACGAAGCATATTAGAATGAAGGGCGCGAAGGATGCTGGGCATTTAAGAGCTCGTGTACTTGTGAATAATACTGACACTGGTGAAAAAAATCATAAGGATTATGATAAGTACTTAATTTCAATGAAAGTAACAATGGATTCGGTCGCGAAACTCAATTCGAAATCACCACCGGAGAAGGCAGCAACGTCCAAAAATAACACGCCCACACCTAAGCCGAAAATTGAACCAGCAGAGAGTCAAATTCGAGATGTAAAACCAAATATTCCGCAAGGCGTTCTTCCCAAGATGCCAAAGTTGACTCGTGCCCCGAGTCATATTTTTGCACAAGCCCAAGCAGTGGCAAGGTCATCTTTCGAAAGTAAATCATTGCCGTCTCCTCCAATTCTCAAGCAAAACAGTGACTGTCACACTTTTGTGGATAAGAATATGCTGTCGGGTGGACAAATGCTTCAGGGAAAGCAGGTAAAATTCAAATGGGATTATATTTTTGAATGTTTATACATATCTGAAAAGGCAGATATTTAATTTCATTTTCGATCTCCTTTTTTTCAGAAAATGCCTTCAGTAACTCCTCGGAAGCAGAAATCTCCACCAGGTTTCCGCAATGAAGATATTGAAACCAATGGGTCTCCGCCTATTAAAAAGGCGAAATTATCAGTGGAGGAAGAAAAATCGAAACGATGGCGATGCAAAATGTGTCTGTTCCGGTATGTTGACTACGAATACAAAATCGTCAAAATGTTACAAAAGTCGTCGTAACTCTAAAAGTATTATTATCATACAGGCATGAAGACAAAGCAGCAGTTGTCGCTCATATTCGTCAATTCCATAAAAAAGACAAAGAATCTTTTCTAAAAATGAATGACCCTAATAGCGCCAATATTTGGGGCACTGAATCACCTTCACCCCCTCGTCTGGCAACAAAAGGTGGTCGGATCATTAAAGGTAACCGGCTGTTTTGTTATCGAAGTTGCCGTATTTGAGTTTATTCTATCTTATTTAATTCTTTGTTTTCTAATGTAGAAACTCACCAGTACACGTACGCTGATGACATATTCGGTTGTAAATTTTGTCCGTTTAAGACGAACGCGCTCCGTTCTATGGAAGCCCATTCTGAAAATCATTTCAGCAAGCCGAACCATCATTATATTTGCGAACATTGTTCTTTTTCAGTCCGAACTGAACGGTACGTCCCATTAATATTAATTAAATTTATAAATTTATAGTAAAGTGTCTTAATGGGGCTTGGGTAGAAATGTCGGGTACCACGAACGAGAATGCCTAATGATGTTTAAAAATATATTTGGTAGCGACAGTGCAGTAATGCGTTCATCAAAATGAGGTGAATTGTGAACGTGCGGACTAGGGTTAAAGGTTTTCTCCCTCGTAAATAAATAGGCAGTAATTCATCATTTGACTGAGAATGCATGATATGAATATGAATATAATATAAATGAATATATGCGAATTCTTTCATCTGACAACTCAGTATAAATAACAAGTCCAGGGTATAAATCCTGATGTTTTTTTTTATTCAGTAAGTTTTTCTTTTCTTTGTTGGTTGGGAGTTTCAATTCTTGTTATTTCTAATTTTTTCAGCGAGTTGAGTGAGCACGTTGTTCTTCATTTTGGAAATGGAACTGGTTCGAATTCTCCTTCACATGTGTTTCTACCTGAAGAGATGCCACCCAAACCACCTGGTGCTGGGTCAACTTACAAGAAATATCATTGCATTGAGTGCCCTTATGTCACGGACAGTCGTGGCCAATTCCAATACCATCGTCAATTCCACCAGACGAGAATAGATTCACCACACAAATGCAGCGAGTGTTCATATTCCGTATCTCACAAACATTTGCTACATCAACACAGCCGTGTTCATTTTTCCAAAATGTCCGAAACTAGTGGAAATGAAACTATTATGGACAGTGAAGACGATTCATTTATGATTAATGGAAATGTCAATGGCCATAAGAAATCCTCACCACAAGATTTGGATCCCGAAGTATCGGATGACCATCCAACTGTTCTGATGTGGCGAGATGGCGTTTCTTACAAAGTATATCGTTGTCATTCATGCCCACAAATTTTTGAAGACCTGGGTGATTTACTTCAACATGAAACTAGTCATATGACTGAGAATGAGAATGATAATGAGACCGAAGCTGAACCATCGTTGCATCAGCACGAAATCCCAATAAAAAGTCATGACCTTCGACTAGCGCTGTGTAAATTTTGTCCTGCCCGGTTTTTCAATGCAAAAGATCTCGTCATACATACCAGTTTTCATCGAATGCATAGCACGCATAGATGTCAAGCATGTTCCTATTCTGTCAAAGGCAGACCACATTTAGAATCTCACATGAAAGTCCACGGAATGGAATATCAGAAGAAAACCCAGGAATATTTTCTTAAATTAAATAGGATTAGATGTCCAAAATGTCCGGCTCGTTTGCCCAATGAGCCCACATTCCAGCATCATTACGGTTTTCATGGAAGGGAGACCGGATTTAATTGTGGACATTGTGATTTCGGTGCTGACTCTGGAAAGAATTTGATGCTTCATGAGTTTATTCATACCATAACGGCTGAAAAGGCGGCCAAAATGAGACGTAGTGGTGGAATGGCCCAGAGAACAATTGCATCGGGTGAAACCGTTATAACCCAATTACAAATGGAAGTGACACCAAAGCAAAGGACCCGACGATCCTATCGAGGCGATGATGAAGCTTGTCAAGGAAACCCTGATTTTACCTATCCAACGTATGTAAAGAATGGAAAGGAAAAGGAAAAACGATACAAGTGTAAGTTATGCCCTTCAGCATTTGAAAAAAGGGATCAGTATAATGTTCACTTGGGATTGCATGGTTCAAATCAGCGTTATCGTTGCTCGATCTGTAATTACTCTGTTACTTACTTTGCCAACTTCGCTCAGCACTTAAAGAAACATCAATCACAACCTGAAATTCCAAAAGAACTACTCATGGCTTTGGCGACGCCAATTAGTAAGATGGGGAATAATGGCGTAACTCCTCCGAGGAATGGCGTAACTCCTCCGAGGAATGCCGTAACTCCTCCGAGGAATGCCGTAACTCCTCCGGTGACAATTCTTCGATGCTCGAACTGTCCATTCTCCGCAGACAGTCAGAAAGAATTAGTTGAACATGAAATGCAACATGGTCGAAATTCACCTGGACTCCATCCATGTCAATTCTGTGATTTTGCTGCTATCGACAACAGATCTTTAGTTCGACACACGAAGTATCATTTCCAAAACGTAAGGGCAGATTCTTACATGTTTGCTCCGCAAGGGATTGACATTGTTGATCAAAGGACGGGTCAGAAAATATATTCTGAGAAAGAAAATCATACGGCCGGATCTCATCCGGCGACAAAGGATCAGGGCAGGCGGATCTATGTTGACATGGTAAAGGGGTTGCCAATTGACATGTATGGTGGTGATGAGGAGGAAGAGGATGATCAAAACGAAGGTGAAGAAGACGACGACAGTGTCATGAATTACCAGTGAATAAGATAAAATACATACGGTAAAACGTGTGTGAGTTATAGAGTCCAGTTCCAGTAAAAGAAAATCTTTAGTTAATTGTTCAGAGTTTATGTACTTCCGCCGTATTACTGTTGGCTTCTGTTTCTGTTTCTAAAACGTTCAAACAATATGTTCAATTTTTGTACATAGTCCGATTTCAAAGTTCTTGAGAATGATTGTTCTTAAGGTTGTACCAATAAGTTGAAGTAAAAGTAGATCGATGTTCAGAAATTATTCTGTTCACAAAATATGAGCTTATATAATAAATATTTTGTGTTCCTACCAGAACATCGCGTGATTTCAATTCATATAACTCACATCACGTGGGTATTGAAAACTAAAACCTCCACTATGGACGGATTAATTAGCGGCGATAAAGATTATCCGTGTAGTAAGCATTATTTTTATTTACAAAATCGTGTAAGTAAATATTTTCAACGCGATCTCCTAACACGGATTTCGAAATAAGAATAAGTAATATAACCAAAAGTATATAATGAGAAATAATTATGTTCAGATTTGCCTTCAGAAAATATCGCAGAACTATTTGAAAATTTATTATGTAATTTCATTATGTTACTATCTTTCAGTTGATTCGGAATTAGGAAAATTTTTAGTGAATATGTTTCTTGTTTTTCTAACTTATATGTGTTTAATATTTTTGTCTAAGTCGTCTTTGACTATTCTGTGTAATTTAAAAATGAAGATTCGAAACTGTCCGGTTTGAAGTTTATCTTTCAGCATTCTGCGACAGCTTGTGATTATGTGATAAGTGAATTACATAAATACGTAAATATTTTGAAAACAAGTGCAGTTTTAAAAATATAACTTCTTACTACTTTATCGTCATTGCATAATATATTGTCTGTTCGACGACTTTTAGAGAATTACAATTATTCAATCGAATCAAATGTTATAAAATGAAAACCTAATATAATATCAATAGTTCTACAGAATACTTTACGTTATATTATTATATACTTAAATATGATCTTATTGTGGAACATATTTTGACTGGAGTGTATACGATCCGTATGTAATAAATGAATTGTGATCAGTACTTGCTTCTCACAAACAGTTCATTCGCATTTTCAAATAGTAATGTCAAAAAAACATCACACCTCACAGTTGAGAGCGGACATCGAGATTCTTCCAATATTTTTAACGAAGGTGGCCCAGCGCACGGTGACCTCCATTTTTGGTATGCAATTTTTCAAAGTTCCCCGATCGCTCAGGTAAACTTGGTAGAATTGCCAAATTGCCCGCTACCTTAGTAGATTTGGGACGAATCTAGGTGTCCGGTTCACAGTTGAATGGTTGATAGCGGTGAAGAAATTGCGTGTACGCAAGGGGCGTGTTGAGACGTCGAGCCGCATACTGGGAGATTCATATGTAACCTCTTACCCTACACGACGACACCCTGTCCTGTCCAACCTGTAAACTCTGGTGAGCTATACATAGTAAATCCAGCGCGCGACTCTCTTTAAAGTTTAACATTTGTTAAATTATACCCATCTTGCCTAAAAACATTTGTACACCACCGTATGGATTCTAAGTTATACAGTTTTGCCTGGAAACCTTGTTCGACAGTATATGCGTGGGTAGGGTAAATTGTTGATATATATTATGTATCATCATTTACTTCCATCCATTATCGTTTGGAGTTGACCCTGCCTGACCTGTATTTATTAAACATTCATTTTTGTACGTATATAAAGTTCCACGCTTTCATTCCTTCAAAAGTTGTTCATGCATATTCAGCTTTCACTTTCCGTCAACACTTTTTACAAGGGCTATTGTTCAACTGTAATGTTGAAAACACAAACGAGCCAGTTTTCATACGAATGAATGAATAGTGGTAACGGTACTAGCTGGACCTTATCATTTTGATAGGGTTGGATTTCCTTGAACTGACAATGTCTAGCCAGTCTAGCGGTTGCTGTAAAGGCATTTTGACTGGAAACTTTATGTCAATCTAGTCCAGTCCAGATCGTACATTTGTTTACTTTCCGTTGTCACTCTTCACTGTTGACTGTCGTCTGTCGCGTATGAGAATTTTGCCACACTCTGAAACATCTTCAACTCTTTATTCAGAGTGTCACCACGTCTTGACAAGAGCAAAATGTCGAAAGTTCAAAAATGTGTACAACTTTTGTGCACAGTAAACTTAATTGTCTCAATCTACGTTGTGTTCGTAACCTTTGCGAAATTGTCCGATCCAACCTACAAACCAATTTGTGATATGTCGGAGCGTCTCAATTGCTCCCAGGTGTTTCTTTCAGAGTAAGTAACACTCAAACTAGCTATATATAAGTCGATATGAACACTTAAATCAATTACTGGTGAAACTCTTTCAATTTCGTTATACTTGTGTACTGTAGTTTCGGAACTGGCTTCGGAGTCGTGAGTAAGATCTTGGGGTCTGATTCAATTTTCTCACAACCGAATGGAGTGTACGGAATTCTACTTTATCCTGCAATTATTCTGCTCAGTAAGTTCATTTTCAGCCTTAAATGGCATTTGACATTGACGTGCTAGTATTTCAAGACAATATACGGTACTGTACTGTACATGACAAAAAATTGTGTATCAGTTTTGAAAACAATGCTCAAATTGGTCAGTAAGGACTAAGGAGTGTGGAGAATAGTTATGGACCACCTTCTAATGTAAACGAGAGCACGCCTATTTCCGACATTACTGTCATTTTTTAAAATGGACTACACGATGTATGGGGTGTCCAGACTCCGGGCATAATCGAAACACAAGAGGAAGTCGTCACAACCGCCATCGCGTAACACGCTAGAAATAATCGACAATCCATAATATACAGGCAACGACGGTTGACAGCTTCGCAGATTTGTCATGGTGTCAAGTCTATGGCTTTTGTGTCCACTCGGTATCCTTGAATTTAAAAGGAAATTAATTTTTTTTTTATAAAATTTCAGCCTTACTCGGGGGAAAATTTCCTGGTTTTCTGCAACTTTTACTAGCAGCCTGTGGATTTATTGTCTCAACGTACGGATTTATCAACGCTTTCGTATTTTCTCCATACGTGTGCGTCATCTGTTACACCGGACATACTATAAATTACATTATATTTGGCTTAACAGTTCTCAACTATAAATCTTCTTCTGCAGTCCGCAGTGTGACTGTTAAGTCATCTTTAACCAAACGTAAAGTAAAATAAATGTTAAATCATTAGTTTACATGTTACACGTGAGCTCTTAACACTTGTGATTCCTTTGTGTTCAAGATCTTCGAAGCTAATAAATCGCACAACAAATCATGAGAATAATGAACAGCAAGTTGAATTTATTTCCAATTTAGCTGAACAGTTCATCGATAGATTTAGTTTAATTTTATTAAAGTTAACACCGAAAAGCCACCTTTACCGAAGCCATCGTTTTCGTTCCACAGTAGATCGTATCGTCGTGGCGTGACGTGACTCACGTGACCATGCATTTTAAATACTATCATTCTGAAAATATTTCTTTATAAAACATGTCCCACAGCTTCCAAATTCATGACTTGTGGCTTTTTCAAATATTGAAATTACAAAATTACCAAAGCGCTTCAGCTTTTTTGTACTTAGACGAGATAAGTAAACGAGAATTAAATTTAATTTTGTGGGTACGTTCAACAAATATGAAGCAGAAGATGTTACGTTTCTCGTCGCAAACGTGAACTGCACAGATTGCTAATACTGAAATAAATAGCAGGTACCGAAATTTGCCTAATAGTAAAGTACTATTGAACGTTAACTTACTAGTACTACTCATAAAGACTACATCTCGAGTGTAGGAGTTTGAGTGTCCTTCGTTCACGTCTATTTTGACAGCATTCAACGAAATGTTTCTGAGCAGAATTCGAATTAAAACAATGTTTCTCTAATTCTCTAAAATCTCTAATTGTTTAAAACAGTACGTGCAAAGCGTTCATTCGAGTATAAGATAAATCAAAGATTTGATAAATATCTGACGCGGTTATAAGGAAGCTCATTAGCTCATGTACAAAATTCGGGGTCAATCGCCTTGACCAGTGGTCAGATATTTTGCCACGAGAAAATATGAAGAAACTGAACGTTAGAGCAGAAGATCATTTCTTAAGGCTTTCAACCGCGTCGCATAGCATCGTGGTTTGATATTTTAAACATGAACGACAGATTAGCTCATATAGAATATAGATTCTAACTCCGACTAAATTTAATTTAATATATATTTATAATATATAATATATTTATCAATTTAAAATAAACTAAAAAATAATTTATAAAATCTAATTAATAATTTGAGATAATTTCTTTTTTGGTAGAGTGCCCACGGACCTTGGACTTTGCATTCACAGATACTGAGTTTACTCTAGTCACTTTTTGACGTTTAAGCACAAAATGGCTACTTTGGCTAATTGATCTAATCTAACACAACTGCATTTAGCAGGATGGATGCATAATCCTCATGTACTTTCCAAGTTGCCTCTCAACACAGTTCACAATCTCCCGTTGAAATAAAACATCTGGCCTGGTCTGAAAATGTGCAGCAAATTTGATTGATGACGTCCAGTCTAAAAGACTCCGGAAATGAATTACAGTTGAAATACTTCTGCAAGGGATTTGGTGAGTCGTTGGATGGATCCATTCCTTTTGCAATGATAGGAGTTTTTCCAAATTCCCAAGCCCGACAGCAATGAAAATGATGCTCACTGGTAATTTGGCGACATCGATTAATTTCTGCAAGAACAAGTGAACGAGTTCATTTCAGAGAAAGTGTGCTTTTTTGCTTTCCAGTTTATCGAGGGTGGTTTTTCACGACGGTGCAATTTATAATGTCAGTAGCTCTTTAGATTTGACAGCATATTATTTTGAATGCATATCTCATCTTTTTCTAGGAACCTTTAACTTGAATTGTAGGAGCCGCAGCCGGATATTAATTCTTATTCGACTTACGTGCATTGCTTGGTCCAAATCTGTAATCTCTCCATCAGTGAATATGAAAACTGTAAAATATTCGAAATTTCCTTGGCGAACTGCTAGGAGGGCTATGATATCATTCAGTAGTGGCGTTAGATGGGCCTTCGTAGAAGTGCTTCCGCGAAGTAAACAACCTTGAGGACTCCCCGTGGGGTCGTCATCCAAATCTTGTAACGCCATTCTGGCCGCAATCAATGATACACTATACAGTATACGAATGAACTAAATTATACAGAGATATGATCTACTCGAATGCCCAGTCTTCTATGGACAGGGAATGGAACTATTAATTACCTGTAATTGTCCATTAGCGATTCAAAGGGTTTACTGTCGGTAAAGGTGGACACATATGGTTTGAAATGTACTCCTCCGAAACTATAGAAGACAGAATCTCCCTCGGTTATCCCTTGTACGGCATTAAATGTCATTTCCAAAGCCTCTTCGTAGGGAGACAATCCTTCATCATTTGCATGAAGTTTTCGTTTGTGTAGTTGAACATTCCAATTCGATGCTAAAATCGAAATCTAATAGTGTAATGTCCGTAAAATTTAACTGCAGACAATATTAATTAGTTACTCCAGTACTTGCAAAATCGACGGCATAAATTGGTCGAATTGTCATTCCTTGTTTCACGTAACTCTGGACGGTCGGGTGATGAATTTTAGAGTACCGGTTAATGAACAAACATCCCTTTTCTGAAATCTAAAATTCAAAATGAACCATTTAGATAAAAAGTATTGGAAATTTGAAAGGACATCAGCAGCAGAGTATGCTCCTTGTTGTCGGCCAGTTTCGATTTTATGAAATACAAATACATACAGTAAATCCGACAACGAAACAAAACTAAAAGAATTGTTGTATCGTTAAAGAATTCACAACTTGTGACCAAAAAGGATTGACCGAATGGTATGGTCCTTTAGTTTCAGCGTTCCAAACGTTACGAATAACCTTTCCATTCTTCGTTTGAATCAAGGCAAGCCTTCTCTCGCCATCTGTGAGTAATCTCCGCAGAGTGGTAAGCGCGAATCCTGTTCCTGAGCGCGTTCCGAGCACAGGATTTTTGTCCGGATCGTATACCACTAATTTCAAGACGCGCTCCATGTCACCATTACAAAGGCGTGAAAGTGGAACATTGATGTGGTGCCAAAATGCGCATTTTTCTGGATCTCGCATTATTTCGCTTCTATGAATAAGTGTGTACGGTTGCTCAAGGTGGAATAAGCCTCCCTCATTCAATTTGTGGATTTCCAAACAGTAAACTTTTCGGCACTTGGTCTGTTTCCTGAGTAGTAGGGCGAATTGGAGTAGCACCTGAAAATTATATATTGGCAAATTTTTATAAAGTGCAAGAGATATGGATTACAGTATCTCTTGTGTGGTCTTTCGCTTGCATGGAATTCGTTGAAAGGACACGGTTATTCTCGAATTGGTTTTACGGATTCGACGGACTTCGGCTCATAGGGCGCAAGCTACAGATTGTGGAGAATTGTGGGTCGGTGCGAATTGGCTGGAATTTTGATATCTTGTAGCGCTTGACCTGCTGAGCAACTTTTGTTAAGGATGTTCCCAGAAAAGTCTAACCGTTTGGCCGCTGTGTTGGAGATACACGAGTCAAATGCACCCTGTGAGGTCAATAGGAATCCCTGACGTCATAAAGTGTATTTGATCCATGTATTTCTAGCGGATAAACGGTCTGATTTCTGATCTTCACAAAAGTTGTTTAGGAGGTAGAGATTTTCAACATATCAGCATATTCCAAAAACAGTTTGTATTACGATAAATTATGTCAACTTAAATCTTTAACGGGAAGTCTGATTATATATCTGAAAACTATCTGCCGAAACCCGGGTAGCCGGAAAACCCAAAAGAGTACTACAGCATTGTCCATTCACATTTGTAGAATTTTATACCGCATTTACCGCCTCATCACACTGTTTAAGAATCTCAGCTCTGAGAAAACATTGCCCAGGGCTAATTTGATGTAAATCCGCTGGATCATTTTCCAAAGTGTTGCACGTTGTGAATGTGTAGTACGGCAGTTGAAGAACGAGTCCGCTTGATTTGGCATCTAAAAGGGTATCTAGTGTGGTTTCCACATACCCCAAGGTATTCACGAATTTGTCAGTGACATCCATTCCAAAGGATTTGTCCCGAAGTTCAAATTTCAAAGCTATGGCGTGAACGTCCTTAGCTTCACATTGAATGATCATCTGTTTCAAGATCAAAAAGAATTCAGGTTCTTATCTTCCGAATGCGTCAATAGAACCGTTCGCGTTTTGAAAAGACGAAATTCAATGACTTGAAGTCAGATTCTGAGTCAGAAACGCGACACCAAATCATTGTAGAAATATTTTTTTATATTACTTGGTTGACAACAATTTGGGAGCCTAACTAGCTCGAAATCTAGAGAGAGAGAAAAAAAACTTGATTCAAGTTTGCTCACCAATGTGAGTTGTCAAAGACGACACAGTATGCGTAATCAATACTCTGGAATATTTTGTGTATCTTAAACATGTCATGTTTAGTTAAAATTATACAGATGGTTTCGCAGAATATAATGAGAAGTGCACACAATGAGAGTTTTCTCAGTTATGTGGTTCAGATTTTTATCGCTAGCTTTTCTAGCTAGCTCACACTTACGTAGAAGCATTGAGATTATATTGTAGAGCGGTTTGGAGAATGTCGATGCTTCACTGGCGACGCAAAATAATGGGAGAAATAATCATTGTTATTTCAATTTCAGTGAAAATAATTTCTTTATAAAACTGTACTCAATCTTAAAAATAATAGTGTTTCGACTATTGCGTCTGACATTACAAAGTATTATGCTAATGAGCTCGACAGGAACATCAAACGTGCTCGGTAAGTTAAGGACAATTTGTATTGAAACGTGCAATTTTTGAGTTTTAAGTTTGATTTGATTCCAATGTCACTCCAGAAGAATGATTCTGTAAACTAACAAATTTAAATGAACATTCCGACGCACGCCTGGCTCTCTGTCGTTACAAAATTCTCAGGAAGGGATCATTCCACTTTCCAGACGGTATAGGTCAGTCATGTCCTTATATGCAAACATTACCTAAAACGCTACCGCGTAAAACGTAAGTTCTGACAATAAGTTGATTCATGTCGCACGCAAAAATCGACCTCAAAGTAATATGTAAAGCCGAAACCAAAAATGTCCATCTCCATACGAGCCTAAAGTGCGCATATATGTGAATTGCATTTTGCCTTATCTAGTTTTCGGCATTCGGTAACAAATGGTTGACACTTTCAATTCAGAGGCCATTATGGCACATCCATGTCGAGGATTATCAGAATAAATCAAAAGTCGCTTTTAAAATCGATAGGTCTCACAGGATACCGCCATTCCTGCTCACCTGCGTGTAAAAATGTATGTTGCTGCTTTAACCCAGAATCCGAAGTCGCAAAGAAAAGTTATGCAAATAATTTTTATCTTACCAGATTAAAATTCTGATAATGTTACCAGTGGAATTAGCAAGCTAGATCTCATTCTAAAGACTGTCAGGATTTGCTGACAACATACATTTAAGTATCTGCTACGTACACAGCCACAGCCATGAAGCCGAAACCAAACCGAAATGTGTGTCAAGCGTAATCAGTGAATTTTGGCCAATCATACTAATATGTTAATGCTGTAGTGGACTCCATACATATCGACACGGAAATCTCTTCCAATTAAAAAATGTTCCGTTTAAGAAGGCAACGTAATGTAGAAACTTTGGAAAGCAACTTTTAATTTTGTTCGATTGAGGATTGAGGCATCCTAATTCAAGAAGGTACCGGTTTTAATTGTATCATACCGGTTGAAAATTCCTTAAAATTCCTTCCAATTGCTCGAACATTTCTTTAGTTGTTTGTCCGTAACGTACTGAACTAGAAAAATCTTCCCAATTTTCAAGTGGGCTGAAAGTAGAGCCTGAGAAAAATTGTATGGATTTTTCCATCTATGATGTATTTTCTAGTAGCAGGAAGAAACTAGAAACATCATTTCAACCGGCATCTGGCTTCGTTGTTCAAGAAGTAAAACCAGCTCCGTTGAGCCAAAAGAACCATTAATTTTGAACTCCCCAAGGACCTATGTATGTATACTCCAGTTAGTTGTTTCAAGTACGAGTATCAACATCAACTTCACCAAAAATGCTCTAGTCCAGTTTCAACTTTCAAGTACGGGTATCTAGTTCACCAAAAATGCTCTAGCAGTCCAGTTTCAAGACTATTTCATTTCATGGAAAACTTCAATGACATTTGCACTTGCGTGCACTTCTGCATGCTAAAGTTATGTTCGAGAACCATTTTCAACAACAACAACGACGAGAATGTCTCTGATTTAAAAGAAATCTTAAATAAGTGCAGTCTTGCGGTTCAATGAGATGCATGCGACAACTGGTGGAATATACAGCCATTATGCCTAAGTTCACTTGAATGGAGTTTTACTATTTGTATGATACCAAAGTACTAGGTTCTAAATATTTTTTGAAGCAGTACGACTACCTATTTACGATTCAAAGTAACGTTTGGAAATCTATTCCTCGAATTTACCTTATACACTGGTGTTCTCAATGCGCTTTGATGTTTTGTAGCGTTTTCCACTTGAATAGTTCTCTTTAGTAGTAGGAAGTCCTTCACACACTTAGAGTTTGTTTCTATTATGTAGAAATAATGCGGGAGAACGTACGAAATAAACAAATATTACAAAGAGCATAAGCTAGATGATACGCAGAACGGCAGAACCTCTATAGGTTCCTCAACAAATAAGTATACTTACAAATAAGTATCCTTAACCCGTTTACATTTATTTAGTGGAGGTTTTATCTCGGTGTGCTTAGAAGGCTTTTAGACCTTAGTAGCTTTCGTATAAATTATATATAACTATGATCGTGACGGTAGTAGATGGTGTTATTTTAAGTCATTGTTTGTAATTGTGTGATAAATGTTTTATTGCCTATCTAAAAAAAATTAAAAAAAAAAACTTACAAATAGCACTCTTAAACTCTTGGTTCTATCTTTTCCCTGACCTATTTTTCTGAACGCACTAACGGCGCAGTACGTAATTTGATCCACTATCGACGTCTCAAAAATGTAGCCGTAAAATACGGCGCAGATTAGTGCATTTACGTTTTTCCCTATTGCTACATGCCATTGGAGGATTCTTCCAGTAAAAGCTTTTGATGTTCTTAATAATTTTAAGCTCTTGTTAGAAGCACCAGGACATCCAATAGTTTATTCCGAACCCAAAAAGAATTAATTGATGATATAAGAACGACTTTAAATGGGTAACATCTAAAAATAACCATATTTTCATAATATAAACGTCAGAATGAAATATGGTTTGGATTGTCTGGTCCACCTTCGAAATTATACCTACTATTTTGAGTCTAAGCCAACATTGTCAATGTCACATTTAAAGTTCGGTATTTTCATCTCTGCAATCAGTTTAATGCATCATGGCCTTGAATTGACAGCTTCTTTAAGCCACATAGGACGAATGGAAAAGATATGCAGTCAATTCGATATTTTATTTTCTGAGTAGCGATACGCCGATTATACTTTATACAGAAACCACTTTTCCTACTAACAATCGAAACAAAGGTCCTGAAAGAATCGAATTCTGGGAAACGATGACGAGGGCAAGGTTTGCTCAACTTTCTCCGGACATCTTATCTTGGGCTGTCATGTAACGCTATTAGAGTCAGTCTACCCAAAAGCAAGACATTGATCTAATCTAATTCTAAGTCCTAGAAGAATTCTTAAGTCTCTCTCAAAGACTGCTTTGTGAAAGACCCAAAACTTTTCAATACCAAGTGTGGAAACGTGGAGTTTTAAACGAAAGACCTACAATGTATCATTTTGTAAAAAGTTTTAATAGCTGACACTAAAGGTCAGCTTTCAGTAGCTGCAGTATAAATAAAACTGCCACGAAGTTAAATGTAACTTAGTGGGAACCGGTGAAACTAGGCCGGTTATGTGAAACTAGCCTTAGTCGTTCCGAATGTCCTGTACACGAATGTGAAGGTTTCGTAGGCAAATCGCTTTTTGATTTATCATTATTCAATAGCTTCGCAATGGCAATGGCATTTTTGTGGAGGTTAAGTGCAATATATGACTCAAATATTTCAAAAACGTCTGGCAGTGAATTAAAATTCCAACTAAAGACAAGACATAAAGATCATACGTATGAGTCCTCCTGATTTTATATGAAAGCGGACTCCTAGTTTGATCTTTGTCCTTAGAAATTATGTTTCAAAGGAAATAATAACCTTAGGATGTACTACAAAGTTTATAATCAGACCTTTGTATTAAATTTCAAAAATTGAATTACAATTCTGTTCTGGGAGGAATGCGAATGCACGACATGTATTCTTTTAATGAATCTCTTATGAGATTCTTCTTTTGTTGGAGTGTTTATTCGGTCATATATAAAACTGCAATAAAGAGTTCAAAGTTGCAAAGGCAAGCAATATTTCTTGCGAGAAACCGAAAAATTGTTTGGTGCATAGAATTATTTGTTCATGAAACTCGTACTCTATGACTTCAAAGAACATGCAAAATCTGCTGTTTACAAAGTCAAAAGAACGACGCTTGCATTTCAACTATGGCCTTTCGAATGCTTAGTACAAGTGGGAATTCAAAGGGATTGAAATTGAAATTCATAACAAAATTCAAATGGCAGTTATGCTGCTGCATAATTATTTACTCGGGCCAGTACATCTGAGAAATATATACCATAACGAATAAGTGCTACAAGCCAGAACCTATTTAGCACATGACTGCTCTGCGTGTTATGTTTCGGGGAAAGAATCGTGCAGCATATTTTATGAATAATACAGTGTCATACTTTCTGTCACCTTTTACGAAAACTGACTACGCTGCAATTTGCCTTGGATTTGATGCGAATTTCAAACACGAGGTACCGCATTTGAAATACTGTTCAAAACTCGTTTCTTCGGATTACTATAATAGACGACAAATAATATTTTGGGTATAAATAATGTAGCCGGGTTTTAATTCCATATTTCAAACCCTACGAAAATAAATTGATATCAGAGAATTGACAATATGATAAAAACATAATATAAAACAGCGCAGATCAAATGTTCCTTAAGGCGCGGATTCTGTTTAACAGTCGGTCTCCCAAAACTGTAAATATGATAAACAGTCGCCGATGACTTTTTCCGGTCTGTCTTTTGTAAAATTTTGCAGATTCAAATGCTAATAAAACATTAATGACATCAACTCTCTGAAGTGGCCCACTCCGTATTCGAACCACTAATAGTTCAACGAAATTAATTTTCAGGTATGAATACAACATTCATGTCTGATTTAATTGGAAAAGGGAGTTCAATTGCTCTTTTCTCGAGAGTAGTCAGTCCAATTAGAGAATCATTGTGCATTAATTTTACAGCTTATAAAATGTGAAGGTGCATCTAACTAGAAAACTGGATACATCCAATTTATTGTAACCGACTTTCAGCAGCAACATCCACATCTCTAAAGATTTCTTCCACTAGTGAAAGTGGAAAGTTTTGACGCTTCCGTAAACTGCAATGCGAAGTTACAAACTTTGATCATCGTCATCGCACTGTTCTTGCAGAAACTTTCCAAGAGAGATTCTTACCTTGACAGCAAAACTTGGACTTCTATCCTTAAAAACAGTTTCGGTCACACATTTCTGAACCCACTGAAGTGCCCCGGGGGGTTTCCAGTATCCGACGACAGTGAGAGCAACATGTTTGACGGACACCTGCCGCGTTGTTGAATGGTGTCTTGGAGAGTAGTACAAGTTGACATCTCTACATTTAAATTTTTTTTTATTATACAACGTCTGCAATAAGGAAGCCTAGCAACTTTAGTTATTGCGAAAGGATGTTAGTCCTGGAGCTTTGCTCTTGCGGTCCTTGTTGGTGGGTGGGTTTATTGGGTGGTTGCGTAAATACTCTCCCAGCCACTATATTAGTCCGATCGACACCAAACTTGACATATCTGCGAACTTTACCTAAGTTCGTTGGGCAGAAAGATCAGACTACTACTATGGGTGCATTGCTAAGCAATTCTGGTCAACAATCAGTTACAATCATTATTGAAAGCAGCCAAGAAATTCTAAAGGCCATTGTTCCTAGTTTGCGGTCAATTTGATGTCCTGGCCGTGTTAGCCTCGTTTGACCTTTTCTGTCCCTAGTGGTGAGTCTTTACCATTTCAACATATTTCCCGAGGTTAAGGAAGTAAATTACAGGCTAGGGTCAATTACTTTGAAAATGTAATGAATTACTAATTACAAATTACACCCTCACTTTTTAAAGTAATTGAAATACAATTACAAATTACATTATAATTTGTTAAGTAATTAATTACGTAATACGTAATTGTAATTGTATTTTGTAGTTGAAATTATAATTACCAATTTAACTGACCCAAGCCCGGTAAATTACTCCAGTCTTAATTTCTTCGGGCAGTATTCATGGAGTTTCCAGGGAGGACGGAAATATCTAAGCATGCCCTTCTGTTATGACTTAATTCTAATTTGGTCACAGTAATGAACTCTTGCCGAAGGCTATTGTGTGTTTTATGCAATATGGAAAGGAAGGATACTAATAATAAGCTATGTATATGACTCCAAGTCACACTTCCCAGTCAACTGGAGAAATTACGTACGTTCCAAAAATAAATTCTAATCAATAATTCTCTCTCCGGAGACAAGAACGTCGTGATGATGGCGACGGCAATGGTAAGAAACGAATCACTGGGTCAATTCCATCGAGTTCAAAATGAGATTGCCTGGTCAAATGGAAAGTCAAAACAAAAATTAGAACTCCCACGACGAGTAATGTTTTTGTTTTTATTACAAGTTGACTCTGACTGGGTCGGATAAAGCGCGACACGATTTTCACATTACCGTTTCACACACACAGTTGCATTTGTGTTTTGATTCCAAAATGCGAAAATAAGTCAAGGATAAGAATAACAAAGTAAGGGTAGTTCGTATTCGTAACTGACTCAAGTCTGCCGTCGTTTACTCTAAAATGGTCCGTGACAAAGACATAAGGGACTGTTCAAGTATTACGTGAGGTGATTTTCGACTTTTTTTACCCACCCCCCCCTGTTGTGAGTTAAAATGAGATTTCTGAGGATCCACCCCCCC